>OY293305.1:29035601-29068268 GCA_958502075.1 Orchestes rusci
CGAAAACGGAGAGGTGCCAAAACAATCCTGAGTCACTCTTTTGAAGTCATATACGCCAGTCGGAGATAAATAATGCATTCTGTGACATCACACATGACTACCGGATGTTGATTGGTGTTCTTTAACCGTTGACTACCACATCAATAGTGGCCGTAGGTTGATTTTCCAAACATTAATGGTGTCAGAACTTGATAATTACAATATTTCATATTTTCAAAAAATTTGCAAATTGTCCATAAATGACTGGCAGAGCGCTGGAACCAGAGGTCGTCTACACGGGTCCAGTAGCTGTTGCCAGTTTCACAGGTATGCCAATTCTTGACTGGCACCAGCTACTGGAATGTAGATCTGCCTTTAATCTTCATAGGTGTGCCAGCGAGTGGTGCCAATACCCCCATTTCAGGGGGTATTGGTGGTGCCAATGTGTTCAGACGCTGCCTTGTACGGAGTACGGGGATGGAAGCTACTGACGGGAAAAATAGATACGCTCTCTATCCGCTCCAGTGCTGGCGCTATCCGCGCTGGACAGCAGTCACTGGAATCGTCTGAATCTGGAGCAAGTTTCTTACTTTTCATTTCACGTTGAATGGTCAAAAAATGACAATGTGTCATTGATTAATTTTATGTTTTTGTATGAAAAGAATCAATTTTTTTATCGTAATTCTTATTTTTTCGAGATGCTGACTTTTCTATCAAGATCCATCCAAGCTATGATCATAGTATAAACCCCTCTCTCAAATATTTTTCTCCTTGCCGACAAATTTGTGGGCTGCTCGCAGGGTTGTCGATCGTCAGTCCGCAGCAAAAAATGAGAACCTAGCAGTATAACTCCCTCATTTTTTCGTATCTGAGCATTCCAAACGCGCAAGACGTTTCTCGATCTAGAAGCTATCATGTCGTTGTAATGTTAGTTTATTGGAAGATTTATTACCAAAAGTGGTTTTTATCAGATTCCCCAACAAAAAACCCAATATAATCAATTATAAAAATAATGTCAACACATTTAAATTTTTATCTCCTCAAAGTGGAGGGGGATTAATACTACTGGTTCTCATTTTTTGCTGTGGGTCTTTGAATCTGTTATTCGAGTAACCAGGATGGGCTTAGCAGAGGCGGAAATGAAGAGAATGAGTGTAAAGGTGTGTTGAGTGTCTCCTGCACGTAAAAATATCTGTTTTGAGTTTTTTTTAGATTTCCATCGGATGTGAATCGGCAAGTTGATAATAATTATAGGAAATATTTGTTTAAACTTACCTATTTAGCATGTTGGGATATTGTTTCAACACTAAATAAATGTAATACCTCTCAGGCGTAACCATGGTAACTATGCTGACAAGGCAATCGGAAACTCCCGCAACCATTAATAATAATAATAATAATAATAATCGTTTATTTTAGCAAATGCTATAAAATTTACAAATTTCAATAATCATCATTCGGATCAAAGTGACAGAAAAAGATCAAACTCGGCGAGTGCGTCTACTAGTTTATTGATATTATGCGTGCATCCTCCGCTGACGTCATACTGTGGTAGGTTACCTATAGGATACAATGCTAGAGGTTACGTTTATGATATTTCAACAGCCATCTTTCCTATAAATTTTGAGCACCTGGTGACGACATACGTCAGTCGGTTCTAGTTTCTTCAAGCAAGTGCGATCATATCTTGCGTGTTTCAGTATCATGACTAAACACTAACAAAACACTAAAATATGAACGCCGGATTAAATCAAACAAAATAAAAATACCATATTATGATCAAAATTTCCCTCGATCTACTGTTTTAGAGATATCACTGTGGCGTACTTGATAATACCCAGTTACTTGAATGATTTACTATTATTCATAAAATATTTCTTCGATTTAGCCTTCTTCTTTGTCAGCTTCTAGCACTGCAATCTCCTAATTAAGTTTTTTTCCGTAGGTCCGGATCTAATTTTACTGAACCGGTCTCTGAGCCTCAATTTAGAGAGCATGCTTAAACCTTCTTCCTTGGTGGACTATTTTGGGAATGGGTCGGGTCCATGGACTACCACTGGGTTAGTTTCCGTTATTTACTCTTTTGTTCCTGGAGGATTCTTTTTGCTTACTACAGTCTAACCGCATGCTTATCATGATGTCACTATGTTATAAGTAGAACACTTAATCGATTTTTATTTCGCACATCCTGACAGTATTCCTTGCACAGAATGCATGAACTAAAAAAAAAATCCATTCCGATTACCATAATTCCAAGGATAATTTTTAAGGTTATTGGTGACGTACCTATTCAAATATAATTGAAATATAATAATAATATTGATGCCACTATTCCTTGCGAACTGATAAAATAGACACATATACAGCCTTGGTCGAAAATATTGAGCACCCATAATATTTTTAAGTTTTTGGGGAGGATCAAATCAAATATAATCCCATGTATTTATCAATTGAAAATCAATATTTTGTACGTACACCTTCGGCGTCAACTGAGAAAAGGTTTTTTTTTACAAGTATCTCACAATATTCAGCACTAATGGCGTTCCATTTTAGACGTAAGTTTTTTTTTGTAACATGTTATCTAGGTCTATGGTCTATGGCTTAGTCACTTCGAAGGTCGATTCGTCGGACTACACATTTGACCAATCTTCATCAGTAAAACTTTGGTGTTCTAGGGCCATTTTGTTATTGTCGGCCACGGATTCTTCCTGGCTTTACAGCCTTTCAGACCAGCTGCTTGAAGCCTTTCACGGGTAGTTCAAGCCAAAACTAGTCTTTCAAATTACTAAAGAACATGGCAATTCTATTGCCTATTTTTAATAAGCTGTAGGTTTGAAACGAATAAACCGATTTTGTCGAGTGTTTCACCGTTTTGTAGGTCGACTTTCGTACATTGGATGGAGTTCTGCAGATTTTGTGTGAGATGAAGTTTTCTTTGACATACAGGGTGCGAAAAAAAGTGATGAAATTTTTAGAATTTTCAAAATACTGGCATTTTGCTAAAAAAAAATCTTTACTAAATTTATTCCTCAGCAGGGGTATAGTTAAGACTACTTCGCAACGTATTTGGTATTTTTTTGATAAATCTTCTGAGACAACAATTAATCAATTTTTATCGTAATTCGTATTTTGCAATGTTTTTTTTTGAAATTTGCGGACTCAACTAAAATCAACTTCAAAATTTCAGGATTAGGTTGGGTATCCTACATGCAAATAAAAAGCAATTGATGTCAAAAATAAAATGCCTGACTATACCAAACCACAGTAAAAACCAACAGGGACGGCGCCCGTGATTGGTCAGATTGGTTGACATAGATGGCAACATGGTGATCGCCGAAGTAACAATATTATTAACACCTATATGCACCGTAGAAATCTAATCCGGATGAAGTCTTTATCGCGACTATATTCCAATTTTTGGATGCACCGCAGCGCTTAAGCCTGAAACGGTCGCTTAACTCTGATCGCACCATTTTCTAGGCTTAATCGAAGATTTTCAATGAATTCTAACCTAGTCTTTCATTTGCTTATGTTTTTTCTACAGATTTTGAGGTTTTGCGACTAGGGACAAAACTATGAGAGTGAAATATCAACGGAGCATTATATTTAGATTTTTTAAAAATCATCGATTGGATTTTTTTCCAATTAGGTAGTCAATGAGTACTATACAAAATATATCTCAATATCAAGCAATATTTATTGCTCCACAATACACTCATAATAATGCGAATTGCTCAATAGAATATTGAATTGAATAAGTACCTATTCCACAAGAAATTTTGGATAGGTACAAAAAAAAACAGTGTACAGGGTTATTCATTATATTTTGACACCCATCTACAGCTCTTATTGCGAGTGATAGAAAAAAACTTTAAATACAAAAGTTTTGGTTTTTTTCACGTAGTATCTTCTGGTGATAGCGGAATCAACAAATCGAAATCATAACATAGAAAAAATTCATTAAGTCATATTTTTTTAAATGGAACACCCTGTATATTATTGACTAAAATGAAAGATCTCTTTAATCTGATTTCAAATATATATGGTTTGTAGGCATTTGGTTCTGTCACTTTGAAACTATTTGAATTTAAAAAATATATTTTTTTAAACTACAACAAATATTCACAACACTAACTTAATCATATAAACTATCAACATTCCATTAAAAACGAAGCTACATGTTTTCTACATAACCCCCGTTGTTTTCTAAGCACTTGCGAATATTATGTAATAATTTATTATTTATAGAAGAGGTGATAAAGTTTGGATTTTCTCTGTTCAATTCTAATACTGCGTTATTGAGTCTTTGTCTTATTACTTGTAAACTTTCGGGTCTATTATAATACACCTTGTTTTTCAGGTATCCCCATAAGAATATATCACAGGGGTTAAGATCAGGGCTATTTGCTGGCCATCGGATGGTTCCATGTCTCCCAATCCAGAGCGCGTATCTATTATTTAGATAATTTGTCACTTGTAAAACATTGTGGACTGGGGCGCCATCTTGATGCCATATTAAATTATTATATCGTTGAACTGGGATATTTTCTAATAGTTGTTCTATTTCTGTCTCCAAAAAATTCAGATATCGCTCACCAGTAAGGGATCCTCCATATATAATGGGTCCTATGACCATATTATTCAACATACCACACCACACATTAATAGATTTTCGACCCTGTATCTTGACTGCCTGTATTTTGTGTGGATTTTCCGTTCCCCACCAATGCTTATTTTTCCGGTTAAATACCCCCGCCGTTGTGAAAGACGCCTCATCGGTGAATATTATTTTGTTGAGAAAATCTCCTTCTTCTTGATACCTTCCAAGTATCTCAGCACAATATTCAAGCCTCTGCCTTTTATGCTCGTCGTTTAGATTTTGCACAGGTAGAAAAATAGGCGTTCTAACAAGTTTGTAAAATTCTTATTACCTTGAAAATGAAGTAAAATATCAAGTTCTTCATCTAAATTTCTGTCGACTTTTCTCTTCTTTCGTTCAACGCTATTGCGCTCTTCAAAATGCTTAATTATGTTCTTGATCGTGTTTATGGTAGGGATCCTTCTGTCCGGGTATATTCCATGATATCTATTTCTAACTATTGAAACGCTGTTATTATTTGAATAAAATAAGCGTATTATTTGACTTTTTTCTTCCGCCGAATAACCCATTTGAATTATTTTTCGAATAATTTTCAACACATAACCCAAGAATTTCGTTGTCATGATTACGACGTTTCCAAGGCAATTTGATTATATTCAGAGTAACAGACTATAATGAATGATGATTTCTAATTGTGGAAAAATAAATTATAAACTCAAATAGTTCCAAAGTGACTGAACCAAATGCCTACAAACCATATATATTTGAAATCAGATTAAAGAGATCTTTCATTTTAGTCAATAATATACAGGGTGTTCCATTTAAAAAAATATGACTTAATGAATTTTTTCTATGTTATGATTTCGATTTGTTGATTCCGCTATCACCAGAAGATACTACGTGAAAAAAACCAAAACTTTTGTATTTAAAGTTTTTTTCTATCACTCGCAATAAGAGCTGTAGATGGGTGTCAAAATATAATGAATAACCCTGTACCTATCACACTCGGATATCTACCGTATATTTTACCTATGATTTTTTATCGTTCAATCGATCGACTCAATTTGTATTGGTGTTGAAAGCAGGTATAGAGGTATCTAATGGCTACCTATATCAAAGTTTTGTCTTATTTCAATCCAATTCAAAATTTTGAATTTATGGGTAAACCCAGACTCCTATATAAACAAATAGACTTGTTGATTTACTTTTTTTATTCAAGCTTTAGATACTTATCATCTCTACAAGATAATCTAAAATAAAAACCTTTGAAACTGATGGTCTCATCACTTTCTATTTATTTTCCCAAATGGGATTTTTTCATTCAATTTTCTTGACTTCATCCAAGTCCCAATTTATAACAGATATCCCAATAGAAGAAGGTTTGTGTTTTTATCAACTGCATAAAATATTATTTTAATTATATCTGTTTCTCCTCTTCCCTCAAACGATGCGTTTTCCAAAGTTTGTACATCGAGTTGTACATATTTGTAATAATTTCAAAGTAGATAATGAGTTTGAGAATTATACAATATTGTCAATTTATCAATGGGCATTCCTCGGGGCAGTCCTTACAAAATCATTTGATTAACCACTTGTTTCCACTAATATATATTTTCTTGTGTTGTTTTTATTTATTATCAGGTGGATGGGATTGTTATTCTTGCTGTATTAGACTAGGTATACAGTATATAATAACCACTCACTATCATGAAATCTAAGCCCAAGAAAAGAGGAAAAGCAAATATAGGAATGATTCAAGAATAAAAGTTGATACCTACACCAAATATTGAATTTACAAGAAAAACCCCTTGGCTAATGTTTGCTAAGCGTCATATCAGGCTTGCGGATGTTACTGATCCATATAGTTGCTGATTTTTCATTAAAACTTGCACGCAAATAGCAAAACTCAAAACAAATCACTCAACATAAATTTCAAAATTGTTATTGATATGTTTTACTAGGTTATTTTGTGACGTTGTCAAAAGTTTCACCAGAACCCGTATTCCGTGTACCTGTGGAATTCTAGCAACATGTCGCTTTCCCATCATTTTACACAGAGAGCGACGTGTTGCTATGGAATTCCACAGTACACGGAATCCCGCTCCAGGACACGTATACGCTAGGTTTCTGTGACGTCATGACGTCAGCTGTCAGACGAAAATATCCAAACAAACTATTTTTTATTACCTCAAAAGCTGACTTTCCACTCGGCTAATCAAATACGCACTAACGGTACACACGATATATGTAATACACCCAAAAATATAGTCCAAAGAAGTCCAAACTAAACACAAACACTGATTTCAAACTCACACAATACCAAACCAAATGTCACAAAAGCTTGTTTGGATACCAAATTCGGCCACGACCAATCATATGGTGCCTGTGACGTTTTCAAAAACGTCGCGTATTCCGTGTACCTGTGGAATTCTAGCAACATGTCGCTTTCCCATCATTTTACACAGAGAGCGACGTGTTGCTATGGAATTCCACAGTACACGGAATCCCGCCCCAGGGATTGACGATCCTTGCAGCAAATTCTTTGGTGCATACAAAACACCGCTTAATCTAACTTTGAGAATTTATCGAGATTGGCTAAGCTCACGTACGGTGCATATAGCTGTTTGTGTTTAATGTTGAATTAGACATGAGTTCAGATCAATTTGGGTTAGTTTGGGTTTGGTAAACAAATGGATGTCGCGTGAGCGACATCCTTATTGTTTGATAATAGACAGACATGTACCCTGTTGGTTTTTACTGTAGTCTGACTATACCTGTCAACCATTGAATTCCATACTACATACCTGGAACGGACCCGCTTATTATCGAGAGTGAAGCAAGTAGAGATAGCGATAGTTACGGATACAGTGACTTCACTGTAGTTACGGATATCTATCTCTTTCTAACTCATTGGTCTATATGGACAGAAATCACAATAATACATAAATTTCATATTTACTAGACATATTTGAGGAAAATATTGTATTGTTGCTTTGATTATAGGAAACTGAAAAGACATGTACCATTCACGTGCAAGATTTATTTTAATCAGGAATAAAAAATTAATATGTTCAGACTCTAGACTGAATAAATTGAGTAGATTTGATACTTGATTCTTTCCCCTCAGAAGAATAGTAGCTCAGTGGAGTAAACTCACGATGGGTGATCTTAATTCTGTTCCAAATTGTACCATATAAAAAAAATTTAAATATTAAATAAATAAAATTATTATTAATTCAAAGTAAGGTACAATAAATATTAGCTTTGTTCGTGGATCGGTTACGAACCAATTCGGAACTGTTTTGCATGCGCAATTCGTGATATTTTATCAACTGCACATGCAAATCAGTTCTGAATTGGTTTGGAACTGGTTCTTAACTGAAACGCGAACAAGGCTAATACCACCATTTCTAACTTTGAAAAAAATTCAGTATAACAAAGACTTTATATAATTTTCCAATGCGATGGAAACAATTTTCCTCATCAGATTTTGATGAGGAAATCATATCTTTGAAAAGAAAAAAAAACTACTTATCACCTATACAGGGTGCCACAGATTCAAGTGCATGCATGGGGATCTAAGTTATTATAAGAGATACAGGGTCGGTTAAATGGTTGCAAAGTTGCGCATATTTATGCTCAACAAAATGCCGTTTTGAAATTTGAAAAATTCCGACTACTTCCGAAGATATCCGGAAAAAACCGAAATTTCGCAAAAACGTTATTATTATTTCCTGAGTTTATTTGAGAAGATATTGTAAAATGAATTACACTTTCTCACTGCCACTTTTTTTCCACTACAAGATGGCGGTATCAAATTTAAAATCTGACGTTTCGTCTTTGAGCGGCCATCATCAAGTTCATTTTTTTTTTAATACGGACCTGGATTTTATACTTTTAGTTATCTTTTGACGTCCTTGAGGCATTGAGGTGATAAGATAAGGGTGTAGAGCAATGAGTTGCCTTAGCAAGTCAATATTTTCAATTATTTTTCACCATTGACTCTAATTTTTCACCTATTATTGTTATTTTCAATATTTTGTTGAAGTGGCAATATTCTTGAAAACAGAAATTGATTCAGTTTTTTATGATTTTTTTTTTATTTACCATGTCATTTGTGGATTTTATTTAATTTCATCACATGTATCGTTATTGGATGATATTTCGATTTTGGTTCGGTCAATTAGACTTGTTTAGTTGTGCAGGTTTTCTCATAAGAATAACGTGTCGAATAAAGATAGATTTATGAACCAAACTATGAGCTAGGGAGAAAAGGGTTGCCTAACTCATTTTCTCTGGTATTATTTTTCAAATGAGTATTTTTTTCGACGGTTGCGATACCTCACTTCATTAGGGACGTCAAAAGATAATTAAAAATTAAATAAAAAATCCAGGTCCGTATTTAAAAAAATGAACTTGACGATGGCCGCTCAAAGACGAAACGTCAGATTTTCAATTTGATACCGCCATCTTGTAGAGGAGAAAAAGTGGCAATGAGAAAGTGTAATTCATTTTACAATATCTTCTCAAATAAACTCAGGAAATAGTAATAACGTTTTTGCAAAATTTCGGTTTTTTTCGAATATTTTCGGAAGTAGTGGGAATTCTTCAAATTTCAAAACGGCATTTTGTTGAGCATAAAAATGCGCAACTTTGCAACCATTTAACCGACCCTGTATCTCTGATAATAACTGAGATCCCCATGCATGCTCTCGAATCTGTGGCATAATAACATGTATTTTCAACACCAATAAAATAACACAGAACGCCAAACCACCACTTGCCCCTTAACCATAACCTTAATACCCGGTAATGAGTTCGACAAGGATAGGTATCCGTAACACTGTCTATCTCTGTCTAACCAAAAATTGCATACTCTGACGCTCCGTCGACAACGGCCGGGGCCTTTCCAGGTACGTAGTATGGAGCTCAAGGCTGACAGAGTTCTGAACTGGTTTGGAACGAGTTCGTAACCGACACTCGAACAAAGCTAGTTATTTGTTATAAAAAGTTTTGCTTATTGTAAAAAGTCTAGTCCGATACCTGTATATTGACTCTATGATGAACGGAAGTGCGTCGTTTCCAAAATAAAGGGCGTGGAAGTTAGAATAAAACCCATTTTTTCTTCTGTGTATAAAATGGGTATCAATGAAATCTGTTGAGCCATTGGAGCGAATTTAACTTATCCGCCAGACTTGAGTAACTTATGTGTTGTATTTTTGATAAAACCAAAATGGTACGCCACAGTTTTTTGTACGCAAGAAATACGTTTTTTTTCCTATTTCTCATTGTCAACGAGAAAAATCTCTTGAGATTTTTCTCTCCGACGAACAGTTTTCCAGTAAAAAAAGGAAACCATCTTATACTGATGTCCTTTTTGCGATCATCGCTGTCACATTTCAAACTCCAGTTAAGCGAGGACACCCTCTATAAATCAAAAACTTTTATTTGACATAAACATGGAGAGCATAAGCATGAACACTTGAAATAAAACAAAAAGCATCAGAATCGATCAATCTTTTTTCTAGATATCTTGAACGAATTTTACCGGTCATATGGTCAAATAGGTGTAGGTCAACTATTGACCGTCAATTGACCAGTCAATTTTCCGCGGTCAATTGACCATTCAATTTTCCGCGGTCAATCGACCATGCTTATTATACGACAAACTACTTTTTTTTGTTATTGCGATATTGATAACTGACAAAATATCATTGTAGTTAAAAAGTTTTCTTCATCAAGTTTATCGGTTATTGATTTCGCAATACCAAAAAAATTAGACCGAATTTCATTATTGTTTGCCGTTTTTTCAGGTGACCCGGTATATTACCGCTCAAGTTAAATCATCTTTTTTCTTTTGCATTTCAAAAGTATCGTATATCCTTAAATTGTGGAGTTGATTTAAGTTGAGTTCGCAAATCTCAAAACAAACATTGCCGATAACGAATTGGAATAAAAATCGACCATCTTCTGTTTCAGAAGAGTAATCAGAAAAATACCAAATACATCCCGAGGTGGTTTTTTTCCTAGTTTTAGCTATACGCTCGATGTATAGATTTTGTAAAGAACTGTTTTTGGC
Organism: Orchestes rusci; assembly: GCA_958502075.1. Taxonomy (NCBI): domain Eukaryota; kingdom Metazoa; phylum Arthropoda; class Insecta; order Coleoptera; family Curculionidae; genus Orchestes; species Orchestes rusci. The sequence continues at coordinate 29,046,260 of OY293305.1, forward strand.
AAAATAGCAGTATCTTGAACATTTTAAAAATTGCATCACTTCCTTCCGCATTCTCTATATCATAGTAACTATCATTGATTTCAGAGAAAAAAGTTTTAACTAAAAGTTTTTGAGAATGTACTTTGGTTCTATGATATTTTATCGTAAGTCTAATAGGAACGGAGAAAACAGATGTGCCCTTTTTTTCAAGATGGCGTGGTAAGCTCACCTTCAATTTTCCCGAAAACTTAGAGTTTAACTATTGACTTTTTGCGTATCTCCCAAAATTCTCAGGAAAAGCACGGATCTACTGTACTATATCTATTACAATGAGATTTGGTAGAAGGGAATCGCTTGATAGAATATTATACACATCGCCGTTCAACCGTTATTGAAATATCTACCCATGGTTTTTCTTGGTCATACAGAAGCAGTATCTGTGCACGTTGTTCACTAGAACAACAGGTCACTTGATTTGGGCATACTAGAACAATATCAGGTGAACCTACGAAAACAGCACCTAAAGCGCTCCTATATTACTGGTTGCGTCAACAACGATCGACAGCTAGTAGCGAACTGACAAATAGGTTCAAACACCGTATTTTTTTCTTTTTTTCAAAAGGTGATAAATTGGTAGCAAGTGGTTTGGGAAATTATTTTAAACATTCTCAGGATGCCGAGAAAATAATAGTTCTGTTCGTAGAACAGTCACAAACCAGTCAGAGCCAATCAGCATTTAGCATTTGCAGTTTGCAATCCATTTCTGATTATTTTGACCAATCGATGAAGCGCTGACCGACTTGTGATTGTTCTACGAACAGACCTAATTTTTTAAGTTCGAGCACATAACACATATACAAAGTTTAGAAGACAAACTGATGTGTAAAATTTCACGGAACAATGCGCCATGGAATGCAGTGGATGCGAATCGAACTATCAGCCTTGGATCATGATACTACAACAAACAAGATATGCTCACGCGCAGGTTACGCTGACGTCATTGCTTGTCCGAACCTCAAACTTCATAGGTTCCTGGGTTATCATTGTGGTATAATGATAACCCAGGAACCTATGAAGTTTGAGGTTCGGACAAGCAATGACGGCAGCGTAACCTGCGCGTGAGCATATAACAAGCAAGATAAACGCACGCCATTATATAATAATAATAATTTAATAATAATAATAATTTATTGTATCGTACAAAATATACATATACAAAGGTGCAAAGTACCGCAAAGCGTATTTTAATTTACACCTAAAATAGAGCTTTATGTTCTACAAAGTGACATGATTCTGGTTGATATAACCTCTGATGTTATACATAAATGATCTGATATTATGTAGAAACAAATTAGGAAACATATTGTACACATGTGCAATCAAACAATAAAAACAACACTTGAACATTTCTGAGTTGTGCTTAGGAATATCCATGGAAGTTTTATTACGAGTATTGGCCTGATGTATTTGTCCTCTTCTGGTTACTGCCTCATACAGATAAAAAGGAGTTTTAGATTTCATTATTTTGTAGATGAGGCAACACATATGCAACACCTTTTCTCATTCATATTGTGGCCAAAAATGTCACTCACATGTTGGCTGACGTGATGTCTTCTGGACAGATTGTGGACATATCTAGCACATGTATTTTGTATTTTCTGAATTCTATATTTATTAAAACTGGTGAGGAAAGGCCCATAAACAACATCCAGATATCCTGGTATGGATAAAACTAGGGATTCAGTTAAGATCTTTTTTGCTGTCGCTGGCAGAATACTCTTAAACTCAAATAGAGGCTTCAGGTGCAGATAACATCTCTGGGAGACTTCATTCACGTGTCCATTGAAAGAGAGATTTCTGTCCATGTACAGTCCTAAGTGTGGTATAATGGTGACAACCCGGCAACACTGGAAGCATCTGTCACGGGCCTCGGGAGTAGTCGGGAACCACAACGTGGAGTGGACAGTTGTCGTGTAGCATTGAGCCGGGACGCAACGCAATATAATAGGTACGTGTTATTTAGCCCTTTCTACCTATTATAACATGGTGACAGCTGTGTGTAGTTCATCTCACCCGAAAGACTATCGAAAAACGTAAATTTGTCAACAAAAACGCGAGTGCACAGTAAAATAATTAGGATTTTGTGCGGTGAAAATCTCTCGTTTCGGGCACGGAAAGCCGGCCGACCGTTGCAGTTTTTACGCGTGTGTTTGACTGTTTTTGACTGTTTGTGCTGGCATAAAAGCATAATCTTGTCGTAAAAATGTGCGACAACGAGTCTGGCGATGATTATAAGACCCAGCTGCGGGAGCAGCAAAGATTACTTACACAGTTATTGCAGTTACAAGTGCAAAATTTAAACCAAAACAATGGAAACTTACCGGAGGCTAGGAATGGAGGCGCTGTTGCCGGTGTCGATAATATCGCGCGGTACTCGACCCCCACGGTATCGATACCTTCGCCGCCTGAATTTTCGTTTCAAGCCGAGGACTGGAATGATTGGAAAACGCGGTTTTTGCGCTACAAACGAATTGCTTTAGAAAACTGTAGTAGCGAACAGCAAGTCGATTATCTTGTAGGATTTTTAGGCGGGAAGGCGGAAAACATTTTAAAATCCTTTCATTTAGATGCTGATGAACTTAAAGATTTCGAGATCGTGTTTAACAAATTCGAAAATTATTTCGTTGTGAAGAAAAATCTTGTGTTCGAACGTGTTCGGTTTTTGCAACGCGCACAGACTGTTGATGAACCCTGTGATTCTTTTGTAACGGATTTAACTACTATGGCGCAATCTTGCGAATGGGGCATTTTGGAAGCCGAAATGATTAAATTAAGAATAATCGCTGGTCTAGCAGATGGTAGATTGTCAGTACAGCTACAATCAAGGCCTGAAGATTCTCTAGAAGAGATTATAAGGAAAATAAGGCTTTCTGAATCCCTAAAAAAGCAGCATTCTATGATAAGAGCAGCAGAAAATGGTTTAGCCGAGAAACCTGAGGCGGAGGTGAACTATGTGTATAGGGGCGCTTAACCGAAAAATAATAATCAGCAAAAACTAAAAAATAAGGATGAGAAACACTTTGGAAAAGTATCTCAGGATGAGAAGGAATGTCGTAAGTGTAGATTAACCCCCCGTCATGCTTTTGCCGAATGTCCTGCGAGAAACGAGGCGTGTAGAGTGTGCAAGAAGACTGGGCACTGGGCAGCTAAGTGTTTTTCTAAGGGAAATTCCAGCCAGTCGAACAAGGATAGGTATGAAGCCAAGAAGATTGCTGCAGTAGAGGTACAAAATAATAACGGCCCTGCGGTAAGTGAGAATGACTTATTCTTTTTGGAATCGATACATGCACAGTGTAGTGAGCCCTGGCAGGCTTTAGTAAATGTCAGTGGAGTTCCAATGAATTTTAAAATCGATACGGGAGCAGATGTCACTGTAGTAAAAGCAGATTTATTAGCTGAATTTAAAAATGTAAAATTAAACTCTCCTGAGAGACCCTTACTGTCCGCTTCAGGTGATCAAATTAATGTTAAAGGGACATTTAAAGTAAATATGGTCTATAAAAATAAAACTCACAACACTGATGTCTATGTAGTCGAAAATTTGCATGCCAATTTATTAAGCCGAAGTGCCATTGAAGCCTTGGGAATGTTGTCGTGGGCTTGCTCAGTATCCATTCAGGATAATTTCCCTAAATTATTTCAAGGAATAGGAGATCTGGGGAAAGAGTATAAAATCGAGTTGAAACCGGAGTCGAAACCCTTTGCAATATCTACCCCGCGTAGAGTAGCAATTCATTTACGTGATGCAGTCAAAGAAAATCTGGAGGTACTAGAAAAACAGGGGATTATTTTCAAAGTATCTGAGCCTACCCAGTGGTGTGCGCCCATGGTAGCTGTGCCTAAAAAAGACGGTAAAGTGCGCATTTGTGTAGACTATTCGATGCTTAATAAGTGTGTTCTTAACGAGAAATTTGTTTTACCGGATATTAGTGAGGCTCTAGCACAAATAGGGCCCAATGCAATTTTTTTTTCAAAGCTAGATGCCACTGCGGGATTTTATCATGTACCCTTGAACCCGGAATCTCAGCTGTTTACAACTTTTATAACTCCCTTTGGCCGGTGGGCGTTTAGAAAATTGCCCATGGGTATAACGTCCGCACCTGAAAAATTCCAGAAGGAAATGTGGGATGCTTTAGAAGGCCTTGAGGGGATTATTAATGTGGCAGATGATACACTTGTGTTTGGCAGTACCCGGGAGGAACATGACGTAAGACTCAAGCGTGTGTTGGAAAGGTGCATCGAGAAAGGAATCAGGTTGAACAGGGAAAAGTGTATTTTTGGAGTTCAAAGGCTGACTTTCCTCGGTTTTGTTATTTCCAATAAGGGTGTCGAAATTGACCCGAATAAGGTGGATGCAATTTTGAAAATGCCAGCCCCTCGTGACGTCAGTGGTGTTCGACAGCTTCTTTGATGTTTACAAGTCCATACCAAGTTCTTACCTGGACTAGCAGATATGGCTCAGCCTATACACCAGCTTTTGAGTACGAAAAACGAATTTGTGTGGGAGAGTGCCCAACAAATTGCCTTTGAGAAAATCAAACAAGCTTTGACAAATGCACCAATTCTTGCCCACTTCGCGCCTGGAAGGCCGACGCGTGTAGCGGCTGATGCTAGCTCTTATGGCTTAGGGGCTACCTTAGAACAACAGCAAGCAGATGGGACCTGGAGAACAGTGTACTACGCATCAAGGACTATGTCAGATACGGAGAAACGGTATGTCCAGTTAGAGCGTGAGGCTCTAGCTTCTACATGGGCCTGTGAGAAGTTTAGCCAGTTTTTGATTGGCACGGAGTTTATCTTGCTAACAGACCATAAACCTTTGGTGGTTTTACTGGGGAGCAAGCCCATAGCCGACCTATCTGCCAGAATCCAGCGATTTAGAATGCGGTTGTTACAATTTAGATATACAGTACAGTATATCCCAGGAAAACAGATGATAACACCCGATATGCTATCTAGAGCCCCAATAGCATCGTCCGACCCAGGAAGGGATGCTTTGCTCATTGAAGCTGTTGAAGATTTTTATGAAAACATGCGGACCTCGATATATCAGACAAAAATCTTCAGTTAATAAGGGCAGCACAAGAATCAGATTCCCAGACTATGAGACTAAGAGACTATATACAAAATGAGTGGCCATGCCATAAAGATCTTCCGGTTGAGGATAGAGGTTTTCTTCGCTACCTTAGCGATCTGTCTGTGCTAGATGGGCTTTTGTGTCTAGGCACCAGAATTTATATACCACAGACAGTGCGATCGGAAATACTGAATAGAATACATGTGGGACATCTCGGAATCTCTAAGTGTCGAGCACGAGCGAAGGAGACAGTCTGGTGGCCAGGTATTAACAAACACATTGAGGACAAAGTTTCTGCATGCAGTGAATGCATAGAGCATAGATCAACCCCAATAGAGCCACTTATACCCTCGGAAGTGCCTGAGTACCCTTGGCAAGTTATAGGCCTAGACTTGTTTGAAGCAAATAAAAGAAATTACCTAGTTGCAGTTGACTATTTTTCTCGCTATATTGAAGTAGCCAGTCTTCAAAATTGTACTGCCGCTGAGGTCATCACGAAGTTAAGAACATTTTTTGCAAGGTGGGGAATCCCAGAAAGTATCCGTTCGGATAATGGACCTTGTTTTGCCAATCAGCTTTTTAAGGACTTTTCCGTCAAATATGGGTTCCATCACGTGACAAGTAGTCCTCACTACCCGCAATCCAATGGCCAGGCTGAGTCGGCAGTAAAGATTGCAAAAAGAATTATTCTTAAGTCGGAGGATTCCAATTTAGGATTGTTGAGCTATAGGACGTCCAAACTGCAATGTGGATTTTCCCCTGCTGAGTTAATAATGGGCAGAAGGCCCCGGACAAACTTACCAACAAATAAAGTCAATTTTATACCCGATTGGAGTTATTTACCCGATTATGTAAGAAAAAGACAACTTGAAACCCAGACGTACAAAGAAAATTTTAACCAGCACCACAAAGTTACTGAAGCTTCTCCTTTAAAAGTCAATGACCGAGTGTGGATTACCAACTTACAAAAATATGGCTTAGTAACTAACGAAGGCCCTGAACCTAGGTCATATGTGGTTAATGCTGATAATAAGCACTATCGGAGAAATAGGTCACACCTCATCAAAGCAAGCCATATTTTGAACCGGGACCCTCAAAAACCTTTAGAGTTCCCAGATCTCTTCAACGAAGATGACTCATTGCATGATAATCTCACAGGCGGGAGAGAGGAGAGGGGTCAGGAGGTGGATAGGAGAGAACAGTCACCCGAAAGAAGAAACGAGATTCAACCTAATGTAGACATCCAGGAAGTTCCAGAGCCACAAGTGAGACCAGGAACATACGTGACTAGATCGGGTCGACGGGTACGTCCGCCGAAGCGCCGTTGTACGTGTGCGAATCAATGTACTCATTAGTGTGTCAAAAACTCGTTAAAGACTAAACTAGTTTTAAGGTATGAACAGAGTGTAAATATGTGGTGCGTTTTAAATATAAATAGAAGTGGAAAACCGTTAACAAGACTGTGTACAGCGTAAAGTAAAAGAGTGACAAGACTATGATGCCCATCAGCTCAAAGTAAAAGGGGGGATGTGGTATAATGGTGACAACCCGGCAACACTGGAAGCATCTGTCACGGGCCTCGGGAGTAGTCGGGAACCACAACGTGGAGTGGACAGTTGTCGTGTAGCATTGAGCCGGGACGCAACGCAATATAATAGGTACGTGTTATTTAGCCCTTTCTACCTATTATAACACTAAGTTTTTCACTTCGTCCTCCCATTCAATAAATGTGAAAAGAAGGGGACCCAGGATAGATCCTTGTGGTACTCCGGATGTGACTCTTCTCCATTCAGACGTTAGCACCTCGTTATCCGTGATAATTCTGACAGACTATTTCCTGTTTGTGAGGTAGCTTCTGAACCAGCTATTGGTGATATTGATGGATGAAAGTTTGCTCAACAGTGCATGCGTATTCAAAGAATCAAATGCCTTAGTCATGTCAATTAAGACCATAAGACAAATGTGTCCTTGGTCTCCTTGTGTTATGTCACTTGTGATTTTTAAAAGAGTTGTACAGCTGTGGTTAGGAGTGAAACCAGACTGAAATTTTGGAATTATTTTTCTGGAGTTTGCATATTCGAAAAGCTGGTCTTTTACTGTCATTTCGAGAAGTTTGGAAGGAGTGGGCAGAATTGGTCTCAAGTCATTTAAGGTGGCGTTATCCTTTTTAGGTATTGGTGTTACCAGGGCTTTTTTCCAGAGGTTTGGGACTTCACCTGTTTCCAGTGAGGAATTGATTATGTTGGTCAGAGGCTGAAAGAAATGGAGAATACACAGTTTCAGCCTTTGCGTAGAGACTCCATCAGTTCCAATGGCATTGATTCTGATGTTGCACCGAGAGGATTGTACTGTATCCTCGTCCACAAGCTGGAAACTAAACATCTCTTGCTCCATGTTTACTTCGAAGTTAGTGCCTATGATATTACCTAGATTGACTTGTGGTATGCTGGAGAGAAGATGGTCATTTATAATATCAGGGTTGCTCAGTTCAGTAGGAATATTATTAGATTTAGATAGAATGATATTCCAAGACTTAATTTTTCTCCAAAAATGGTTGCTTTTGTTCACTTTGTTGGAATTATTAAGTTCATAAGTATAAAACGCCTTCTTTTCGTTTTTTATCGCTGTACTAAGAAAGTTTTTGAGCTCAATATAATATAGCTTACTCCTGTCGCTACGTAGTCTTTTGAATTTTCGAAAAGCTTTGTTTTTGAGAGATATGATTCTTTTCAAGTTGTAGGTTCACCATGGAGGCTACACTTTCTCTTATTTTTTATTGTTTGAAGTGGAGAATGTTTGTCTATCACATATAACAGGTTTCCAATAAATATATCCACTTTCTCATTGATGTCAGTACTCACATAAAGGTCGTGCCAGTCAATGCGCCTTAGATTGTTACCAGGTTATACAAGATCAATGTCCTTAAAATTTTTAATTTTTACTATTCTACCATCACTATCACTTTTATCACACTCGACAGTACAATACACTGCGCCATGATCAGTCCTGATAATATCACAGCTAGTTACACCGGAAGACAAAACCAGCTTCATCCTATTTGTTATGACTAAATCAATAATGGACACTGAACTTGCTGTCACTCTAGTAGGGTTCAAAATGAGCTGGTGTAAACCAAAAGATTCAAGTAGATCACAAATAAATTTACAATCACGAGAGTCCTGCGTGAGGAAATTGATGTTGAAGTCCCTTCCACAAAGGAACACGTCACAGTCCTGGATTAATTGAGGTAATTGATCATAAAGAAACTGCAACTCCAAGTAAGGTACATTGGGAGGCCAATATACTACCCCAGCAATAAAGGTTGTTTTTTTACACTTTAATTTGACCCACAGATAATCGATACCATTGTCTACATTTTGAGTTTCAATTAGCACAGGTTTTAAATTGCTTCTGATAAAAATCATAACACCACCACCTCTGCCATTTCTGTCCTTTCGAAAACACCCGAAATTTGGTATTAGAAGAGATGAGTCAGAGGGCTTGAGCCAACTCTCCGAGATAGCAACTATATCATAATTCGACTGTAGTACAAACTGTTTAATATCTGCAAGTTTGTTGCAGATTGACCGTGAATTGATATGAACCATATTCAAGCTTGGAGTAGGCTGGGTTGCATTATTTGAAATTGAGTTAGCGATTATTGAGTCGCATTCATCCTTATTGTTTACGGTTCCCTTTCTAAAAAATTGGCTTCTTGGGCAAGGAAATGTTTATGTTTTTTAAAATCGAACCTTTTGATTCCTACAAATTTTGGCCAAAAAGAGGAACTATACATTTCATCCTTTTTTCCAAATGAAGCAGTTACAACAAAACATTTTAGTTTGGTCTCGCTTGTGGGCAACTCTTTCACCATCACGTTTTCGTTTCAAAGCCTTCCTTACCTTTGATATAGTTTCTTCTAATATCTTCCGTAGCACTTCTTTCCACCCTGTATATGTACAACCATACTTTCCGGTCTCCGCCCGCAAATTCTTTTTTGTACAACCTACACGTAAGGTTCACTTTTCAATGCATGCAAAGCAGGCGGAAAGTCGCTAATTTTGACAGCCGGGCCTAAAAGTACTTTCGTGCCCGCGGGCGCAAAAGTAGGTCGCTTAGCAACGGTTCCTTGGATCCCAACGCCTCTGAATATAATAACCACGTGACAGTCTGGCATACTAGAAGGAACTTATCACGTGACAATCTCGGTGGCAATGAATCCTCCATAAGTGCAGTGTATCGATTATTTGTTTTTGATTTTCATAATTATTCTTTTTTAAATTATTACAAACTGGTTGTACAAAAAGAACTGTTTGCACCAAGGACGAAAGTTGATTTTGACTCGGCTAATAGCCCACGCTTCGCTCGTGCTGCTCAAAATCAACTACTTTCCGCCCTTGATACAAAATATTGCTTTCATCAATATTTGCAGTTCCCAACTTTTTCTTGCATCGTCTCCTATGTTCCACAGGTATAAAACCTACATTTTGTTCGTTCTGTTCATTTTTGTTTGGATTGTTTAGATCTACAATTTGTTCATCACCTTTGTTTACATCGCTTATGACGGATGACACTGACGAGTGACGACCTGCGACGTCTCCCTCTCCCCAAGACAATTTGTTGTGCAGCTAACTTCGGCCCGTTCCTAGAGATGGGCCAGACAATCGAGTCAGTCTGACCTGACTCAAGGGCGGCTCCTCCATAGGGTCATTTGGTCAATGACCTCCCAAACATATTACAGAAAATGAATAGTCCTACCTACTTCAGATATGTTACAATTATTATCAGTCTAATTTCAAAATACACCTTACAATATTTTGACTTGCCCTCGTAATAGTCGTCATTAAATGCGCATCCGGCACAGTCAGAATTCAGAAAATCGGCTCGGGTCTTCGGCTCGTCTACTATATAATATTTATCTATGGTTTGGGCTGGTTGTCGGCATGGTAGAAAGAAACAAAGTATGTCAGACACTCGGAGAAAAATTGGCTTAAATTGCGCAATGACGCCAGTCGCTACAATTTTTGTTTATAGTTACCATGGTGACAAAGGAACGTAGCTTTTCACGAGTGCTATCTAGCATAACGGATAAGTTGTTTCATTTACTGTGGTTAATATCTCATTTATAAATACTTATAGGTATATATAAATAATCAAAACACATATATACCTTGAAAATTAATTTTTTGTTCCCATTCCTTTGTATGGCATTTACTATTTCCCCAACTTTCCAATCTTCGTTAAAGTTTGATAATATCAAGCAATCAAAAACCAGACGAGTTTTGGAGACGGATTTAACTGACTAGGTCACTAGGTAACAAAATTACGAACGTAGCAATAAGAGAAAAGACGAATTATTCCTTTAAATATCCAAAATTCAAGTCAATAATATCAACGTTACCTGGACTGACTTTATTAGGACTCGTTCCAGTGACAGTGACACCTGTCACCTCGACACTCCAGTTCACGACGTTGTCAATTTGCAAATAATAACTGGACACCTCGCAATTAACGTTTTCAAAATAAAGGTTAAATACAAAATTATGTTTGATTTGAGGCAAAATAGATAAAGCAAAAAATAGCCTCAAATCAAAGTAAGTAGATAAAGAACCGCTTAGCGAATTTTCTTGAGATTTTGTCTTGAATCGTGGTTTCTAGAAGTAGTCCAATTGCGATACATCGCGAATATGGCAACACTGTATCTTTGTTGCATTTGACGTCACAGTGAGATGCGCGTTGGCATACCTTGTTTCTTTCTACCATGGTTGTCGGAAGTGACCGTGTGGCGATAAAGCTTGGCAATAAATACACAGGTAGTGGGAGTAGCCGAACGTCAGAGCGAATTGGAAAATGAAACCGTGTCTGGGGTCAACAGCCAGCCTATAATTTGGAACATATCGCCGCCGTCGAAAAGACGACAAAATGGATTCGCGTTTTAACGGATTCGCTTATTGCGAAGCGCATCCATATAATATGTACGATATCTTATTTGTGAGGTTAGTTTGTAATAGTTTGCCAAAAGTAGAACAACAATTTTATTATTTTTATTATCGGTAGATTGTTTTTTTTTTCGAGTGATTTTAAGTTATGAACTGTCGAGTTCACTTTTATAGATAATAAAATGTCGGAAGTGCAGAAAATTGAACTACTGAAAAGTGCCAACGAACTTGAGTTTGCAAAAATAAGTGTGCCCGTGAAAAGTGCCCGAACTTATTATACGACAATCCAGTGAGGGCAAAAATAATCAAGTTCATCAAAACTTTCGCAAAGGTATGTACGATTCAGCATTCAGCCGGATGGATATCTGGTTGTGAGCTTGTCTTACTGTTTCGTTTGTTTATTATTTTCTAATGGTTCGTATGACACGTTATAGTGCAAAATCGGAGTTAAAGACTTGAAAGAGAAAATAAAAAAAAAATATTCTTCAGTAGATCACATGAAATACTTGGTAAAATATGCAACAGTTGGAAGTGTTGTCATTCGCACTCACCTAGTCATTGCTTGCTTACTGAAAGTTCCTTCCAGATTTCAATGAAAATGTTTAAAAAAATCGTTTTAATTTTGAACAAAATTATATTTTGTGTTAAATTTTGAGTGGCATTTGAGTTGGCACTACGTGGCCGTGATGAAACGCATTTGTAAGAAAATCCAGGGGTTTTTCTAGGACATAGATTTCCATACTACCTATACCGTATTTTAAAAAAATGTAACGTGTACCCGACGCATAACCATATTGTCCCGTATTTTGTGATAGGAATCTCCGACCAATTGCTGGCGATACGAACTTAACACATAAGCGGCGAAAATAACGGAACTTCCTCTACAGGAAATGGAGGGAAATTATTTTTAAAGGAGGGTAAATCTCACCAAAAAATTGACTGCGGCGCAAAACTCCTACCCTGATGTTTGACCTCCCAAAAAAATGACCACGAGCCGCCACTGCTGACCATGGCCAGTACTAGGTCCTGGTACTGGGGAACCTGTTGGTGGGTGCGCCAGACGTGCCGGCATTGAACGAGTATATGGTACTTCCAGTGATGATCTAGCCACTCCCTCATGACGAGTCATGATGTTTATGTTTTTGCAGCATCTTCAATTTTGGAAATTTTCTCCACGAGAAGACCATTATTCATCTTCAGAATGTTGTTCTTGTCCGCTGCTTCCTCTAGCATTTTTTTTAGGTAACCTATTTCCAATTCCAACCTGATATTCAGCTCTTTTTGGTTGATCACAACATACGATTTTAGTTTCATCTATTTTCTTCTTAATTTTTTCCATAGCTTTGGCACAACTATTGTGGTAGATTGCATGGCAGTTTATACACACACATACACTACAACTTTTCTTTTTACAGCACGTAAAACCACATTTATTCAATTTATTATCAGGATCACCTTCAATGTCGTCTGAATCGGACGCCATTTTTTGACGTTGAGGTGATGCTTATAACTCTCGCCGAAACTCTCGAACATCCTCCTCATAAGTCCTCACGTGACCTACCTCAAACCTATCACTCAATGTCACGAGGGGACGTCATGCGTGAGCCAGAAGAGCCGGGTTGTACCCTGCGCTTAACGGTTTTTTATGAGGATTAACCGGGCATTTTTCCACTCAGAGAGGAATCAAAGCATAAAAGACAACATGAAGATGAAAGGTTACGGTCAATGACATCATGACGAGCTAACGAGCCATCATGTGGCATTCTACGTGCCGCCATTTCCTCGAGAATTAACGAACTTCAGGCACATCAGCGCCTCTCCGTGGATGCAAATTATTTGTTATAGTATCATGGATGCGATTCAAAGCTTTCACTCAGGCCCCGCCTTCTATTCACGTTTTTGTTCTAAAGTTTGTATAGGGTGGTTTTTTTCGCCGATAGCGTAAGGCGCATGCGTTCTAACTAGGGGACCTGACAAGCAGTGCCGCGTTCGCGAGCGTGCTTCTATCCTTGTCTAGGTGAAAGCAGAACAAGGATAGAGCATAAAGTCTTTCGTGCAATGTGAACGCGGACGAGATGTCAAAAATATGACTTTTGCTTATACTGAAATGGCGGTTCTTGACTTGTAGTTCATGTTCACGTTTAATTTGTGTATCACTGTGGGGTATATACACCGTAGAAATCTAATCCGGATGAAGACTTCATCGCGATCATTTTCCATAGGTGTAATGGAAGATAATCGCGATAAAGAATTTATCCGGATTAGATTCCTACTGTGCATATAGGGGTCAATCAACAATTATGTTACTCTTCATGAAACTCAATAAAAACTCACTCAAAGTTGGCACTGACACTGACAGTAGTTTGGAGGTTATAAAATATTGTCACATGTCATCACTCAAAATCAAAACTGCCAAGAATTTGACATTTCCAGCCACCAGTTTCCCTGACATATGCGCATGCGCGGCCCGAGAAAAACAATCCTATATGTCATTGTGTTCTGTGAGTTCGGATTTTTGTCATACAATACGTTACACAGTCATCTAGTACATATCTCGTGATATCCCTTTTAGATAGAAAATGCACATATATTTTAAATTAAGAAGCTAGAAATTATCCATTCACATTTTATTTGAGTTTTTTTTGGTGTTCCTAAATTGAGTCTATTTTAAAAGTGAGTTTAAAATGTATCATTGCATCCAAAGGACATACAACACTTGACTTTTTCACTGATATGCAGATGTGAAGCACTTGCTTACTTCAATACCGATTCGGTGGAACTCCTGGACCAGCCAACTTTACAATTGATGATAATGCCTCTGGGAATCAAGGAGGATGAAGGATATTACTTACGGAAACTGATGGGTAAGTTTAGAATCCGTACAAATCGTAATCTTATTAATGATTCGGCAAATCAACATTACTTTACAATCAACTTTTTGAAATCTCGAATGTAGCAAAATTTCAAAAGCACGCATTTCTCAGGAATCTCCGATCATACATGGTCGAGTTATTTCTCCAAAATAGAAGCGAAGACCATGACTATCCTTCCAGTTCTTCTGCATCCAAAGAGTAAAGGGACTATTCGGTTGGCATCAAGGGATCCAACAGTACCTCCTCTAATTGACCCTCAATACTTAACTCACTCTGAGGACGTTGAAATAATTATCAAGGGAATACGTTTGATTCAACAAATGACTGATACAGAAGCGTTCAAACAATTGGGTGCTGTGTTCAACAGAAATATTTTTCCTGGTATGTACGTATAGAATAATAAATCACGTATTTAATTCTATTCTTTTTCCCAATGAAGTACATATATCAAATCGACACCTAACACTAAAGAAACCATAGGGTGGTTGGATATAAAATAACATGATAAAGTTCTAACCAAGTAACCAAGAAACTATGAGCAAACAAATGAAACGAACTTCGACTTAAATACTGAAATGACAGGCGGGGAACTCCAATCGCAGCTTATGTGTGGCTAACTTCTTGTTTCAGTATGATGATGATATTTACAATGAAAGATTTTTAAAACAAGAACTAACCTCTCTGTCAAATTTAAAGCTTGGGTAGTTGTTCTTTGGGTTTATAGGTACAGAGGAGAGATGCGGAAAGTCAGCTATGTCAGAACATAGAACGAAGTTTCACGTCACATCACACCAATAGGAAAATCTATGTTAACCTCAAAGAATTATTTCATGATATGAAATACTCCTCTATCTTCCTCTATCTTATTTTTTGCAAATTATGGTGTTCCTACACAGCAACCTTGAAAAAAATATTTTTAAAATCTTGACAAGTCAACGAACAAATTAATGTATTCTTCTGTTCATCCAATATTCAACTTCCTACTGAAGATATTCTCCGAAAAACGTGTATGTTAGATTGGGTCTACAATTATTTTTCAGACTCGTGAATCAGGAGATCAAATCTGTTTTGTTTATAAGGTGTAGTAGCGGTTTTTTTTAATTTGTTTCAATTATTTCAACCTTGTTATGCATAGAATATGAGTGATGTATATTTCAAGGAATAATACTTTTCTAAAATCTTTTTGCTAATCAGACTGTTCGCCATATGAATTTGACTCAGACCGTTATTGGGAATGTTATATTCGACACTTGACCATCACCGCTTATCATCCTGTGGGATCGTGTAAAATGGGAAGAAAGGAAGATTCCTCAACTGTCGTCGACTTCAATTTTCAGGTAACGGTATAAAAGAATATTTGTTGTATTAGAATTTTAAGTTTATTTAGACTAGATTGAAGAGGAAAAATTTAGCTAAAGTTTCAGAAAATAGGTTTTTGACATTTTGCAACAACTTCTAATAGGCTTCTTCGGTGTATTTTTTTATTACATCTTCTGAAAAGCGTATTGTATCAAGTACTTTTTCAAAATTTCATAATTTTCTGAGCCCGTTTTCATGTGTAAATAAATAATCAAAACCTTTAAAACGCTCAAACGATGACGTCACTGTACCTGTCGCTTCTAACAGGTGTTGAGTGAACACTGAACAGCGTCACCGGTTGTTACAAGCGCTGTTTTCAATAGCAGAACCCCAGAACTATAGAATTATGAACCAAACCCAAACAATGAACTTCTCAATAAAACAATTTCAAACCTCCGCGAGTTGTTGCTCCAGGCCCGATAAAAGTGGGGAGGGAGAGACGGGACAAATTCCCGGGGCCCGTGAAGTCATGCGGCCCGGTCGCCCCGAGTTTAATTTAATGATCTAATAGACCGATTCCATGTGACGTAGAAAACATCTGATTCCTGAAAAAGGATGTTTCACGTTTACAGAAATTTTTTTTTTGGAACTACAGTGACAGTTCAAAATTCTAGGTTGAAATCGTCCAGGTTGTCAAAGTCACGCTTACGCCAAATTCAATGTGGATGGTAGCCTAAGATTCCGGTTTGCCAAGCGGAAATTTGACTGTTCCACTTCGTAATTGAATTGAATGTAACTCAGGCATAACTTCAAACTTAAATTCTCAAATATGTCACAATGATTTTAATGTGTCACTTTCAGGAATCAGCTGAGATTCGTGACGTACTTGAAAACGATCGATTAGATCATTGGTTTAATTGAATGAAAAATGAATACTTCATATGAAAAGAAGCGCGCGAGATTCAGGTGGCGCCATCCGACGAAGTAATGTTGTCCTACGTTGGAGTTGAATTACTAATGAGATTATAGGAGGTCGATCGCCGTTATCCCTGCATTGAAACCTTAAGGGTGGCGGATCAGCCCCAACATGTCGTGGGAAAAATCAACTTTCCATAATATGATTCCGTCAAGGCTGCATTTTTCACCAGTTGTGTTTTGGTAACCTACAATCATCCAGAAAAATTGACGGATCGACTGGCCGTTTTCTTAAGAGTGGCGGATCAGCCCCAAAATGTCGTGGGAACAATTGACTTTTCTTAATATGATTCAGTTAAGGCTGAATTTTTCACCAGTTGTTCTTTGGTAACCTATAATCTTTCAGAAAAATTGACGGATCAATTTCCGGCTCCTTGAGGGTGGCGGATCACCCCCAACATGTCGTGGGACCTATGCTTTTTTCATAATATGACTCAGTTAATGCTGAATTTTTCAACAGTTGTTTTTTGATAACCTACAATCATCCAGACCTATTGATTGGCTAGTTCCTTAAGGGTGGCGGATCACCCCCAAAATGTCGTGGGACCAATGCGCTTTTCATGATAGTATGATCTTCATAGTGGTCACAGCCCTTCAATTACCTCTAGTGAAGATAATATTGTCATACTTATTCGAAAGGCAGCTAGAAAATAACTTTGCAACTATACAAGTCACGGAAACTTGGGATCATTTTTTTTTCAAATTTTATATCGCTAAAGAAATTTATTTTTGAATTGCATTTGTATCGAATAAGTATCAAACTATTATCTCTAGAGTTGATTGGGGAGATTTGATTACTATGAAAATTTCCAAAAAAATTAGAACATTCGTAATTCGTAATATTCAAGTCGCCAGGTACTTGGAACCGCTATTTTGTCCGTCATTTGACATATTATACACTTGAAATATTTGCCACAATAACATACTACAATATTCAGCCTTTTACTGAATCATATTATGAAAAGTTCATTGTTCCCGCAACATGTTGAGGGTGATTCGCCACCCTCAAGGAACTGGCCAATCAATCCGCCTATTTTCCTGGGCGATTGTAGGTTACCAAAGAATAACTCGTGAAAAATTCAGCCTCAACTGAATCATATTGTAATGTTTTTCGCTATAGAAAACACTGTTCAGTTCTAACTAATTTATTTTACAACACACTATGTACAGAACTCACTATTTACAGACAAAATCACAGCTAATTTATGTTTTACGATTTATATTTCACGACGTATTCAGAACTGAACTAATTTGAAATGACGGATCTCATTATATACCCTCGCCAGGATTGAAAGAACATTCAAGATATTTTTAGAAAAGCGAAGAACATTCGACGCCATCTAGCCTTGCTAGAATGTACCAGAAGCCAATCGATTCGGCGCCTTCACCATTTACTGAACAATATTTCGTCACATTGCCCCCTTCTCAAGGCAATTCGTCCCGAATTGCCCTCATGTCGGTATCGGCAACTGTCCACAAACCGGCAGCCTGATGCCCTATGGAAGTAACAGTCCACCGTCCTCTGGTTCGTCCTCCGGAAAGGATAGCAGCATACCAGGATGTCAATGCCGCTTTCCTTGAAGATCACCTCCAGCATGCCCCTCACTACTCTCCAGTCCAGTTGGTCGTTCGTCATCTTCGGAATTGCCAGATGGGTCAGGTCCTGTGACTGCATTAAGCTTCTCAGCTGATGAAGTGCCCTCCAAACATCACTATAGCTGGTCCGATGTTGTGGAAGCTTCTTTGTCACCATGTAAAACAGGTATCGTGTCCCTGTCGTAGCTTGAAGCGTCTTCCCAACCTCTGGCCATTGTCGTCGCAGATGGTCCATTCGAATTTTCCGAATTTTCCCTTGAATGCAGCAGCAAGTCCAGTCCTCATGCTGAGGTCTTCAGTGACCGAGTGAGCTAACGCGTACTCGGCCGGTGCGTTGAACAAATCCAGCTGCTGTTCTCGAACGACGCCATCCAGGACTTTCCGGCCGTTGGAATATAAGGACATGAAGGTTTTCAGGGACATGCCCACCTCGGGTGACTTGATTTGCCTCACGTCTGCTTCCTAATAGTATCCAGCATACGGGGCCAAACGGTTAAAATAAACAACCTTCGGCTTCCCTCGTGGTGGTTTCTTTATCCGGTAGACGACGTCATTGATTCGCTCCAGAATCTCATACGAGCCCTCCCAAGAACTTTGCAGTTTTGGGGAGAATCCACGTCGCCTCTGTGGGTTGTGAAGCCAAACCAAAACCCCAACCTGGAACCCTCCTTCTTCGGCTTTCACGTCGTATGCCTCCTTCATCCTGTCGCTGGCACTTTGGATGTTTAGTCGGACTCGTTGATGGATAACGTCCATCTTTCAACGAAGATCACTTGCGTAGTCTTCCCCCAGCGACATCTTCACCAGGTGGACAGCCAAACTTAAAAATCGCAGGACAGCCGGAGTTCACGACCCATGATGATCTTGGAAGGTGTTTCGGCCGTCGATTCATGAACTGCTGACTTGTACGCCATGAGGAACAGGTGGAGAAGGAAGTGTCGATTGATGGTTCGGCTCATTCGCTCCGCCATGCCATCCGATTGTGGGTGCAACGCCGATGTCCTTGTCTTCTTGATCTTCAAGACATCGCAGACGTTCTGGAATATCGTTGATTCGGAGTTCCTGCCCTGGTCCGAATGCAGCTCCAACGGGACAGCGAAACGGCAAAACCATTCCCTAATCAAGACATCGGCAACGGTAGCCGCCTCCTGGTTTGGCAAGGCATACGCTTCAGCCCACTTGCTGAAGTAATCCATGGCACCCAAGATGTATTTATTTCCTTTGTCCGATTCAGGAAACGGTCCAGCCACGTCGATTGCGATCCTTTCAAAGGGGCTTCCCACGTTGTATTGACGCATGGGAGCCTCTGGCCGTTTCTGGGGTCCGTTACTCGCCGCACATACGGCACATTTTCTGCACCATTCCTTCACATCGGCTTGACAGTTGACCCTGTAGAACCGCTCTCGCAGTTTTCCCAGCGTTTTCGTCACTCCTAGATGCCCACCCTTGACGCCATCGTGGATTTTCCTCATCACTTCTGTCTGTCGGCTTCGGGGAACCACTATCTGCTTCCGATCTTCTGTGCCATTCAGATTTTTCACCACTCTCTTCAGGACGCCATCGTTGAGAACCATAGAGTTCCACTGAGCCCAGTAGGACTTCACGTTGGAGGAGAATCGCGCGACATCCTGCCAAGTTGGTCGTTGGCCTGCCTGTTTCCATCTGATGATCAGCTTCAGATCTGAATCCTTTTCCTGGTCCTCTCGAAGTGACCTGGTCTGCCAGGAATCATCCACCACAGTCGTCCTGCATGTGCTCGCCTCCTTTTCCTCGGCTCTTTGACAGTGCTTACATTGTTCTGGACAAGGTCTCCTGGACAGAGCATCAGCGTTGTTGTGAGTGGATTTAGCTCGATGTTCCGTGTCAAAGTTGAACTCTTGAAGTCTCTCAATCCAACGACAACTTGACCCTCCGGATTCTTGAACTGTACGAGCCATTTGAGCGCGGCGTGGTCGGTTCTCAGCAGAAACTTTCTCCCGTAGAGGTACTCGTAGAAGTGCTCTACCCCATTGACTACTGCCAGTAGCTCCCTTCTCGTGACGCAGTGGTTCCGTTCCGGCTTCGACAAGATTTTGCTGAAATAGCCGATCACCCTTTCATGTCCCTGCTGGATCTGGGACAGTACTGCACCAAGTCCTACATTGCTGGCATCTGTATCCAGGATGAATTTCCCCTCAGGTAGTGGGTAGCCTGGGATGGGCGCGCTGGCAAGTGCCCTCTCAAGCGTGTCAAAAGCCTCCTGACGATCCTCGTCCCAGTGGAAGCGTCTCTGTGCCTCTGTGAGCCTGTGAAGAGGCCGGGCGATGTTCGCAAATCCCTGGACATAACGCCGGTAGTACGTGCACAGACCCAGAAAACTACTTAGCTCGTGGAGGTCCTTTGGTATTGGCCACTCCTAAACTGCCTCCACCTTTTGCTGGTCAACGGCTAGTCCCTCAGCCGTCACGATATGACCCAGGTATTGTACTTTCCTCCGGAACAGTTGGCATTTCTTTGGACTCAGCTTCCAACCGGAACTTCTGAGTCTTTGGAATACCTCCTCCAAGTTCTTCAGATGGTCTTCAAATGATTTGCCAACCACAATAATGTCATCCAGGTACACCAGACATGTTGACCAGGATAGTCCTTTGAGCACAGTCTCCATCAGCCGCTCGAACGTAGCAGGCGCGTTGCATAACCCAAATGGCATAACAGTGAACTGCCACAGCCCAGCTTCAACGCTGGAAGCAGTCTTCTCTCGTTCTTCGGGGGCCATTTCCACCTGCCAATATCCGCTTTTCAGGTCCAGGGTTGAGAAAATCTTCGTTCCGGCCAAGGTATCCAGAGTGTCGTCGATCCTTGGTAGCGGGTAGCTGTCCTTCTTCGTCACGTTGTTCAGCTGACGATAGTCCACACAGAATCGAGTTGAAAAGTCCTTCTTTTTAACTAGAACAACTGGCGATGACCACGGACCACTAGAAGGCTCGATGACACCGTCTTTCTCCATGTCCCGGATTATCTTGTCCGCCTCCTCCTTCTTGGCCAAAGGTAGTCTTCTAGCTGTTTGGCGGATCGGTTGTGCTCTTTCTGTGATGATGGTGTGCCGCGTCACGTTCGTTCGGCCCTGTTCCCCAGTCCCGTTGTCGAAGATGTCGCCGTAATTCCTTATCAGGCCTCTCAATCGTTGTTTTTGTCTCTTATCCAGGTCTTTTGAAGAGGTGACAACTAACTTTTCCATCTTTCCGGTGAACTCATAGATGGTCTTCTCAGTCTCACATACTTGTCGCACCACAGAGGGAATTGACGAGCAGAGCCCCAAAACTGTTTCCCTTGCCAAGCTTACAGAGGGATAATTGACGTTCATCACTCTCACGGGCACAGTCTTTCCCACATGTACCAGGCTCTTTCCACATGCAATGCCTCGTCCTACTTCAGAATCGTGTAATTTAGGCTCAAACATCACGATACTTCTTTCTTTCATTTTCTCATCCAGGCGAGCCCACAAAATCATCTCGCTCCTCTCAGGAATCGAAGCATCCACAGACAGCAAAACACGAACTGTCTCTTCCTCTCTACCATGCAGTATCACCTCTTCGTTGTTGGTTCTCAGTGTTCCATTTTTGAAATCTAATTGGAAGCCTTGGTGTTCATGATTTCCATTCCAATTATGTTTTCTTTCTCAATATCAGCAACCAGCATTGAATGTTCGAAGCTGGTACCATGGATCCTAGCCAAGTCTCCTGTTGCCGTCCGTAGTCGCCACTTTGTTGGTTTTATCATTGTCGGTGTTGTGACAATGTCGGGCCTGATGATAGTCATCGTCGCACCTGTATCCAGCAGCATGGTGCGTTTCTCTCCATTAACCAAGCCATCCACAAACACGCTGTTCAGTATGTGTTCTAAAGAGGCAACTATGGGGGTTTTTCTTGGGGCATACTGGTTACAGGTCGACGATTGCCCATTCGCATCGACCCTCGCTAGTTTTCCGACGTCGAAGAAGGTGCCCGTATCTCCTTCTTGCATCGGCTACGAATGTGGCCAAGCTCCCCACAATTCCAGCATCGTAGCTTCCTTCGCTTGGACGCCTCCATTTCCTTGACGACTCTCCTCATATTTGCGTCGAAAGAGTCTTCCTCTGCGAGATCTTGTTCCTCCATCGTTCGCACGCGCGCAGGAAGCTTGACGGATTGCTAAGCCCCTTCAAACTCCAGGGCTTTTGCCAGCGCATCCAC
>OY293305.1:29068468-29237884 GCA_958502075.1 Orchestes rusci
TGAGCTCGCCTGGATGGGAAAATGAAAGAAGGAAGTATCGTGATGTTTGAGCCTAAATTACACGATTCTGAAGTAGGACGAGGCATTGCATGTGGAAAGAGCCTTGTACATGTGGGAAAGACTGTGCCCGTGAGAGTGATGAACGTCAATTATCCCTCTGTAAGCTTGGCAAGGGAAACAGTTTTGGGACTCTGCTCGTCAATTTTCTCTGTGGTGCGACAAGTATGTGAGACTGAGAAGACCATCTATGAGTTCACCGGAAAGATGGAAAAGTTAGTTGTCACCTCTTCAAAAGACCTGGATAAGAGACAAAAACAACGATTGAGAGGCCTGATAAGGAATTACGGCGACATCTTCGACAACGGGACTGGGGAACAGGGCCGAACGAACGTGGTGCGGCACACCATCAACACAGAAAGAGCACAACCGATCCGCCAAACAGCTAGAAGACTACCTTTGGCCAAGAAGGAGGAGGCGGACAAGATAATCCGGGACATGGAGAAAGACGGTGTCATCGAGCCTTCTAGTGGTCCGTTGTAATCGCCAGTTGTTCTTGTTAAAAAGAAGGACTTTTCAACTCGATTCTGTGTGGACTATCGTCAGCTGAACAACGTGACGAAGAAGGACAGCTACCCGCTACCACGGATCGACGACACTCTGGATACCTTGGCCGGATCGAAGATTTTCTCAACCCTGGACCTGAAAAGCGGATATTGGCAGGTGGAAATGGCCCCCGAAGAACGAGAGAAGACTGCTTCCAGCGTTGAAGCTGGGCTGTGGCAGTTCACTGTTATGCCATTTGGGTTATGCAACGCGCCTGCTACGTTCGAGCGGCTGATGGAGACTGTGCACAAAGGACTATCCTGGTCAACATGTCTGGTGTACCTGGATGACATTATTGTGGTTGGCAAATCATTTGAAGACCATCTGAAGAACTTGGAGGAGGTATTCCAAAGACTCAGAAGTTCCGGTTTGAAGCTGAGTCCAAAGAAATGCCAACTGTTCCGGAGGGAAGTACAATATCTGGGTCAAATCGTGTCGGCTGAGGGACTAGCCGTTGACCAGCAAAAGGTGGAGGCAGTTTAGGAGTGGCCAATACCAAAGAACCTCCACGAGCTAAGTAGTTTCCTGGGTCTGTGCACGTACTACCGGCGTTATGTCCAGGGATTTGCGAACATCGCCCGGCCTCTTCACTGGCTCACAGAGGCACAGAGACGCTTCCACTGGGACGAGGATCGTCAGGAGGCCTTTGACACGCTTAAGAGGGCTACCCACTACCTGAGGGGAAATTCATCCTGGATACAGATGCCAGCAATGTAGGACTTGGTGCAGTACTGTCCCAGATCCAGCAGGGACATGAAAGGGTGATCGGCTATTTCAGCAAAATCTTGTCGAAGTCGGAACGGAACCACTGCGTCACGAGAAGGGAGCTACTGGCAGTAGTCAAAGGGGTAGGGCACTTCTACGAGTACCGCTACGGGAGGAAGTTTCTGCTGAGAACCGACCATGCCGCGCTCAAATGGCTCGTACAGTTCATGAATCCGGAGGGTCAAGTTGCTCGTTGGATTGAGGGACTTCAAGGGTTCAACTTTGACACGGAACATCGAGCTAAATCCACTCACAACAACGCTGATGCTCTGTCCAGCTACGTGATCCTTTACCTGGTTGTAGTTGTCTTCCATTTGTTCTTTGATTTTCTCCTCCATCGCTCTAGAAGATTGTTCAAACTTCTCCTGTATTGCTCTAGAAGATTCTTCGAGCTTCTCCTCCATAGTTCTCGAGGATTCTGTGAACTTTTCTTCTAGTTTATCCTCCAAAGCTCTCGAAGATTCAACCAACTTTTCCTCAAATTTTCTGGACATTTTCTCGATTGCGCTGGGATCAGGGATCTCAAATTGAAACGTATCTGGATCCATGCCTTCTTCCATTAAAGCCTCACGAAGCCTTTGTTGTAGATCAGTTCTCTTACCGCCCGTGTCCAGGTCACGCTCCTTCAATTCCCTCTTCAACCCGGCGACCTTCAATCTCGTTAGCAGAACAAGTTCCGCAGTCATTATGATGACTATTTATGTCTGATTCTATAGCACAATAAATAGATCCCACTTGTGACACCACTGTAATGTTTTTCGCTATAGAAAACACTGTTCAGTTTTAACTAATTTATTTTACAAGTCACTATGTACAGAACTCACTATTTACAAACAAAATCACAGCTTATTTATGTTTTACGATTTATATTTCACGACGTATTCAGAACTGAACCAACTTGAAATGACGGATCTCATTATATAGCCTCGCCAGGATTGAAAGAACATTCCAGATATTTTTAGAAAAGCGAAGAACATTCGACGCCATCTAGCCTCGCTAGAATGTACCAGAAGCCAATCGATTCGGCGCCTTCACCGTTTACTGAACCATGTTTTGTCACAATATTAATAAAAGTTGATTGTTACCACGACATGTTGGGGCTGATCCGCCAGCCTTAATGAAACGACCAATCGATCCGCCAATTTTTCTGGATAATTGTCGGCTACCAAAGAGCAACTGGTAAAAAAATCAGCCTTGACTGAATCATAAAAATTCATTGGTCCCACGACATGTTGAGGGTGATCCGCCACCCTCAAGGAACCGGCCAATCGATCCGCCAATTTTCAGGATGATTGTGGACTACCAAAGAACAACTGGTAAAAAATTCAGCATCAACTAAATGATAAAAAGATGCAATTTCTTTTACATGTTTGCGGCGTTCCGTCACCACTTAGGAACCGCGATCAGGGCGAAACCTCTCGGATTGCACCGGATCAGGCTCCGGACAACATTCTCTCAAAAAATAGGACTTTACTAAATCATCTACTATTAGTCGTGAGCACAAATGTTGAACGAATGGTTTCTTATGAACGCGTGTATACAAACTTCCACAAACATGACGATAAGCATAAGGATAATAAGAAAGTTGATAATTTTCATCTTTATGTCTAAAGTTTTGCAAAAATCGGAACAGCGCAGGCGTCATTTCAGCAATCTACGGTAGTAGTCAAATTTAGTCCTGTCTTCATAAAAGTATTATCATGATTTTCTTTGGCGCCTGGCTTCTCGATAACTGTTTACTGTTTTGTGCATTTTTGTGAATATTTCAGTATTTCCTGAAATCAGTTTCAATTTGATGTTAAGTATGAGTTTTGATATGGTATTGATTGAAAAGCAAATTTTTGACGCTCATGCTTATGAAGTTGTATAAACCACCTTAAAGTTACGCATATATTTACGACTGTGCTTATGACTTAAGTAATGAATATGCTTATGCCAGTTCTCGTTAACTATTCATAGTCCCCTGTACAGGGTGATTCATTTTCACCGACAGGGTGCCAGTTCTCGTAAACTATTCATCATAGACTCAGGGAAAAAAATCTGTAAAGTAATGTACCCAAACGAAAATGCTGGAAATATATTTCAAGCTTCTAGGATCGCCGCAAGGGGGCGTAACGGTACTGTGAAAACAGAGAATCAACACATTTTTGAAATTTTCCTCTTTGGACTACCAAAAACGAATATGGAAACAGATTTTAGACGATATTCTCTACAAAATTGCCCCCCAACACTATTCTCTAAGTTGTCAAATAAGACAGCTACAAGCCGTCAAACTTGATGTCACTAAATTGCCTATAACTTCGAAATTCCTTAACCGATTCGACTGTTCTTTAGCTCGTTTCAAAGAAGAAAATCTGCTTTTTCTGGTGCATGTACTCGAGGTCGATTTTATCTGCTTTAGCCGACCACACAACATGGATTGTAAAAGTCAAACCTGTATTTGCGGTTTTTTCGAAATTTTAAAATGCAAACCCATTAAATAGATGCCTCCGTCATGTTATTTGGATAATTTCCTATACCTTTCATACAGATCATTTTTCTATATCTTGAGAAAAGAAGAGGTACGGAAACTTCATCAGGACTCACGCGAGCAATACTTTGGAAACAGCCCCTATAAATTTGAATGAGTCAAAAATATACACATCAGATTGGTTTTGATTCGCGTTTAACATTTTCTTCAGTTGATGTTGAAAACAAAAGCCTATAAGTGGGAATGCCAACTATTTTTCGTTTTTTTTTCTACGAGCAGTTGAGAAGTAGAATACAGTGCACCACTTGCCAAAAATAATACGGTTGACCAGTGAACACCTTATTCCAAAAATATAAAAAAAAAATTATAGCTAAAGAAAAACAAAAAAACTAGTGCCACTGCTCAAAATCCCGACCGTTGGCAAGGCTTTCCTATCTTTTTGACACATTCAAATTCACAGGGGCTGTTTCAAAAGTATTCCTTGACGGATTGCTGATGCAGTCTCTGTAACTCTTCTATTTCGAAAGATATAGGAAAATTACCTTCATGAAAGTGGTAGGAAATTATCCAAATAACACGATGAAGGCATCTATTTTGTGGGTTTGCATTTGAAAATTTTGGAAAAACCTCAAATTCATTTTTTACTTTCACAATTCATGATAACTAGGTGATGTTCTCCATCATCAACCTAGTTAGAACTGCATTGGTCCTGGAGTTGGCGAAAAGGGTCTTACGGCCTACTCACCAGGCAGTGGTTTGCCCCCCCACCAATACCAATACCAATAATTCACAATTCATGTTGTGTGGTTGGCTAAAGCGGATAAAATCGAGCCCGAGTAAATGCACCCAAAAAAACAGATCTTCTCCTCTTCAAAATGAGCTTAAGAACAGTCAAATCGGTTAAGGAATTTCGAAGTTATAGGCGAATTAGTGATATCCATCTTGACAACTTGGAGCTGTCTTATTTGACAACTTAGGGAGAAGTGTCGGGAGGCAATGTTGTAGAGCATATCGTCCAAAATCTGTTTCCATATTTTTATTTGGTAGTTCACCGGGAAAAATTTCGAAAGTGTATCGATTTTCTGTTTTCACCGAGGTTTTCACAGTACCGTTACGCCCCCTTGGGGCGATCCTAGAAGCTTGAAATATATTTCCAGCATTTTCTCTTGAGCACATTACTATATAGATTTTTTTTTCATGGGTCTCTATGATGAATAGTTTACGAGAACTGGCACCCTGTCGCTGAAAATGAATCACCCTGTACAGCGTGGTATTTTTGACGTGAAACATATAGTCGTGAAACTTTGTGAATTGCTTCCTTATGTCAAGTGTACGAACCTCTGAGAATAGTAATTTTGGGGGTATCCATGTCTTCGCATACGCAACCTCTTAATTCTCATCACCTGGCGGTATTACGAGGCGATATATATTTTGGTGGCCAAGTACACCATTCCTCCAAAAACATTATCATTTTTGACGGAAATATTTGGCCACCAAAAATCACGCATGGTTTGATGGCTACCGAAACATCTGGAGGTTATGGAATTACA
Organism: Orchestes rusci; assembly: GCA_958502075.1. Taxonomy (NCBI): domain Eukaryota; kingdom Metazoa; phylum Arthropoda; class Insecta; order Coleoptera; family Curculionidae; genus Orchestes; species Orchestes rusci. The sequence continues at coordinate 29,073,857 of OY293305.1, forward strand.
AACATATAGTTCTGAATTTATCAAGAATTATTCTCTATATTGTTACTCGGCCACCAAATAATACCGTCCGGTGTTGAAAATTAAGAGGTTGCCTGTTCAAAGACATGTCCACCTCAAAGTTACTATCTTCAAGGGTTAGTAGGTACACTTTTCATGAGGAAGCAATTCACAAATATTCACGACTATATGTATCACTGCGAAAATACCACGTTGTACTGTGGACTAAAAAGATTATTTTTTTGATCTTCTTTTAATTCATTCTGTGCTAAATTGATGAAATAACATAATCTCTAGATACCAAAGTTTTTCAGCTGTGTTCTTTGTGTAGAAGTACTGCTAACATGGGACTGAAAATTTAACATGGAAATCCCTAATTTGCGTCTTAAAAAAAAACGCTCTGTAGAAAGATCCACAAACAAAATACGAAATAATACACCATATCTAGCTAATTATGAGTTGGTTTAATCCTTGAGCAGTAAACATGCAGCAAAGCAGAGAACATGATAAACTATCTATCAAAAAATATCGTAATCAATGTAATCACTTGGAAATCACAACCAGTGTGTCTCTCACATAGGTGATTATTTGACCTAGGAGCGTTAAAGGTAACCACAAAAGAGCTTTGATATGATCGAGGTCCATAATACTGTTCCATTTTATCAAATTATTGTACTTTACCCATATTTTTTGTCCTATACGTAACAAAGTTTAAGCACCGTGTAACTACTCATCAGTATGTCCGCGGATGGGGTTAACAGGTTAACAAGAGGTGAAATGGACCAAAAAATTGAAAAATACGACAAAAAGCCATTCTTGATAAAAAAAAAGTCTGCTTGCCGAAAAAATAGGAACTACGATGAGAAAATTGATTTTTATTATACAGGGGGTCTCAAAAATGTGAAAATCTGAAATTAAACAAGTCATTTTTTGGCCTTTCAACTTTTAATGATAAATAAAAACTTGCTCCAAATTTAGTCAAATGTCTAATTCCGAAGTTACTCAAGAAAATATTAATTTTTAAAGTTTTAAAAAAATTAAACAATTTTGTCACATTTTACCACTTGCATATTATGACTTTTATACCTGTACATGATAACCTGTTGTTGTAGTCATTAATAGAGCAAAGGACGTGGTTGTTTATTGAGAAAAGGTTATCTTTTTTGATGAGCTGAAACTTATCTCCAAGTCAAGTGAAATTATCTGATTGTTGTCAGGCAACTTTGTTTTTGTGTAATCTACGATAACAAGCTAGTCTACTATGTTACCTTATTTATTTAGTTACTATACTTTTTTGAAATTCAATCCTTCTATGATTTAGTAATATAAATCAAATCTAACGAGTTGTTTTTTGACTTTCACCGGGGTCTTTGATTTATGATCGTCTGCCTCAATGATCTAATCATTGCTCTGCCTAGAATTACAAAATGTATCTCTTTTGCGAGGCAATATGTGTAATATTGATTCTGGCTCTAGATGATTGATAATTTCTTGTTTCCTGTTTTATTTTTACAAATAAATTGTAAGTAATAGAGAGATTTCGGGATCTGTTGAACGTTGCAGAGTATCCGGAAATAACGATCGAATAATTTAAGGGGTGGTTCTACATTACAAAACAAGATTTTTTTTTTCATATAAACAATGGTCCATAAATGCATAGTTTTCAAGATACAGGGTACGTGTCAAAGTTCAAATACAATGACACGTACCCTGTATCTTGTCAAAGTTCAAATACAATTAGGGACGCGGTGGCCGAGCGTGTAACACGCCGGCTTGAGAGACCGTTAGTTCTGATTGACGTGGGTTCGAGCCCCGCGGTGGGCAGAAATTATATTCTGTTCTGTATTTAGTGGCACTCTCACTGGCTAACGCTACTGAGTAGACTGCAGTATTATCAATTACTGAGAGTCGAAAAGTTTAATAGTTAGCCTAAATTAATTGGTCCTGCTAGTTCAATATATAACTAGGTGATGTTCTCCATCATCAACTTAGTTAGAACTGCAATGGTCCTGGGGTTGGCGAAAAGGGCCTTCAAGGCCTACTCGCCGGGCAGTGGTTTGCCCCCCCAACCATACCAATACCAATCAAATACAATTTTTGTTTTATGGAAATAGTAAAATAGCTACTTGCAATAAAATTGTTAATTTTTTTTTAATTTTTAAAGATTCAAATTTTGTTCAGTCAGTTCGGTTTCAGGGTTAGGACTTAATTTGGAGCAAGTCATTTCGGTATTTCTTATTTTAAGAGAACAGTAATAATTCTCTAAAAATGACAAAAGGTTTTTGCAAAATCTTCGCTAGAATTTATACACTGTTTTTTTTTCACACTTGACCTTAACATCCTGTACAACACTTTATTAAAAAATAATTGTTAGAGGCGTTTTCGAATATGCCAGATTCAGAAACTATCCATTCTTAATCAAAATTTTAAAATGCCTAATAACTTAACATGTTTGTAAGGCCCTTCTAATGAAAGAAAGAAAAAAAGCCATGGAAACTACATAATAATTAAAATCAAACACACTGTATCTGTTCAAACCTCAACAAGTGTGATTTTTTTGTCAATGGTTGCTTTGAAACACCCGAAACATTGTATCTTATTTTCATATGACAGCATAAATTTTGTTTCATTCTAAAATTGTGTTCACCATCGATGAAAAAATTAGTCTGAGCTTTGTCTTTTCAATATCTATGACGAATTCAAATAATGCAGTCGAGTTATACGCAAAGTTGTATCCCAAGATTCCCAGAAGAAAAATTCCCAATTATTAATTAATAATTTCGTCAAACTGGAACGACATTTTCAACAGTCTGCCCCTATATCTAGAGAATGAAAGTACCGCTGCTGTTTCAACGTTGAGTGTTAAGTTTTCCACTTTTTTCGTATTCCATGGTAAAATCCTATAAGCAAATTTTTCTTGAGTGTTTTCCTCTACCCCCTTCATAAAGGTATTTTTTATAACTTTTGAAATAGAAGAGCTACGGAGTCTTCATCAGGAATCTCTCTAGGAATACTTTTGAAACAGCCCCTGTGAATTTGAATGTGTCAGAGGAGTGCCTTGCCAACGGTGGGGATTTTGGGCATTTGCACTAGTTTTGTGTTTATTTTGGGTTAATTTCTTTTGTTCTGAATACTTTTTTAATAAGGTATTTACTGGTCGATCGTATTATTTTTGGCGTGTGGTGAACTGTATTCCACTTGACAGCTACTCGTAGGAAAAAAAAAACGAAAAATAGTTGTCATTCTCACTTATAGGCTTTTTTTTAACTTGCGAATCAAAACAAATCTGATGTGTATCTTTTTCCAGTATTTTCTCATTGGCACATTACTGTACCCTGCTACACCCTGAGTTTAAAAAATTCGTTTGGGGTTGCCAATGGTGCAGCCTGCCTGCTGCTAGCTCAGGAAAATAAAAAAAACCATACCAACTTAGGGTGGTGGATTCGCGCCACCTGTTTAAGGCGGCTTAAATCAGGAAAACCTACAGTTATCAAATAAGCCCCAAACGAAACTCTGTTCACAATCTGCCATGTGTAGTAAATCAATACACCAAATAGTAAAAATGATAGGCCGATTTATTGTCTGCTAATCTGTGACAGTACTCGCTTTATGTATTTTTGGTGGAGGTAAATATTTCACGATTCACGTCTAATTTAAACTAAATAAACACAGCGGTTTAGTTTTTTTCTCGACGCCATTGTTATGTATTGTTCTTTCTTGATTGAGGTGCTCATGATGAAAGTCTTTGCACGTGGTATTCGTATACTAAATCACCGATGGTTATCACGGTTTATGACATGACAAGCAGGAACAGAAGAGAACGATTTCTGGTTGTACAGCGTATTTATCGAACCCTTCTAGTCATTACGCATGCTCTAAGTATTAGGCAATGTTGCCATACTTAACATATATGTATAATGTCAGTAAACTTGGCCTGGCAAGAATATTTCACAAGTGAGGTAAAACTCCGCGATCTTTCCCAAACCGCCGTCACCAAAATAATTCAAGAGAACACCTTAACAGAACATTTTGGTCGACATTATCATCATAGAAAAATAAAAAATAGTTTTAGTTGTGATGTCTTTGAAATCAAAAGGTGAAAGCCAAGATGAGATTTGTTTCAAAAGGATGTCCAGACATACAAACACGATATTTAGCAGGATCAGGGACTTTACTTACAGCTCAATTAAACAAAAAACTGTCGTAACGTTTTTATAAAATTCTAAATACTCTATTACACAGACGATCGTTATAATATGGCATTTACCGGACAAAATTATTTTATAAATTTGGGCCCTTTTCCTGTTATAAGTGTCTTATTAAAGGATATCAGTTAGTTTTAAAATAAAAGAGTACTATTAAGAATTGTTATATTGTCCGGTATAGAGTATGTCCGCGAATGCGGTTTACAAGAGGTGAAATGGACCAAAGATTGAAAGATACGACAAAAAGTTATTCTTTATAAAAAAGTCTGCTTGACAAAAAAATAGGAGCAACGATGAGAAAATTTGATTTTTATTATACAAGGCGTCCCAAAAAAGTCAAAACATGAAATTAAACAAGAGCAGTCATTTTTTGGCCTTTCAACGTGAAATGATAGATAAAAAACTTGCTCCAAATTTAGTTAAAACCCTGAATCCGAACTTTTTGAGGACATTTTGAATCTCTGATAATTTAAAAAAAAATTACAATTTTGCAAGTCAGCATTTTACTTCTTCCATATTATGACTTCTCGACCTACACAACAACAGCTAATCATGTACAGGTTTTGAAAGTCATAATATGCAAGTGGTTAAATGCTGCCTTGCAAAATTGTTCAATTTTTTAAAATAATTATAAATTGAAATATTCTTCAATAAGTTCGGAATTAGGGCTTTAACTAAATTTGGAGCAAGTTTTTTATTTATCATTTCACGCTGTAAGTCCAAAAAATGACTGTTTGCTCATGTTTAATATTATGTTTTTACAATTTTGGGACGCCCTGTATAATAAAAATCAATTTTCTCATCGTCGCTCCTATTTTTTCGGCAAGCAGACTTTTTTATCAGGAATAACTTTTTGTCGTAGCTTTCAATTTTTATCCATTTCACCTCTTGTAAACCGCATCCGCGGACATACTGTATAACAATTCTCAGCACATTTGTGCTACTTGGGAAATGCCACTAGTGACGCGTCTTCTATTTCTTCTGTAGTCTTTGTCAAGACAACCAAAACCCTGTATATGGGAGAAATGATTCGGTGGTCCGCCTTATTCCTGGAATTCCACTTAAAGTGAAATGTGTACTTTAAAATCATTCACTTATAGCGGTTTCGACTGGCTGCACTAAGCCGCACTCAGTGCGAACTCCCACAGAATTACAATTTCGACTGATGGGAGCAGAGCAAGAGATGGTGCAGATGGTTTTTTTGATCGGCTGCATCAGAGCTATTCTGTAACCTAGCACCCAGTGCAATTATTTCGGAACTGTCATTCATGGTCGTTCTGTGTATTCTGCATTTTTTTCTAACTGTTTATTTGTGTTTTTTGGTCAAAAATAATCAATACGTGGAAAATACAAAAAAAAAATGTTCAGCGAAGTTTTAAGCTCGTCATCTAGCAGTAGCGAAGATGAAGTTTCGTCAGATGAAGAACTTATCAGTATCCGAGTCAGTATCATTCTCAACGATTTAAAAATTTACAAAATACATATATCAATGTTGTGGAAATGTATTCAGATATTGAAGTAAGTGTGTAGACTAGTGATCTGATGCAGTTGAGTTCATAGCCGAGCCAAATTTGACAGAAAAGTTAATCCACTCTCGGGCGGCTCTACTTTGGTATTGCTCTTTGATAGTTTTGGACTGACTCCGATATAGTGCTAGATTTTCATACTCTGGAGCGAAAAAATGCATGATCACAGAGCGTGCGAACTGAGAACATTCGGGCCAGAAATCGTCTTTAGCCCCATCTCTTTTACAAAATGCCAAAATATTGTTGAAATGTGAAGGTCCATTCAAAGTTAGAAACCAACATTAAAATCCTGATTTTGATGTCCGATACCTATGTTATCAGCTACTATAGCAAAAAAGTCTATATGACTTGACTGATGCTATGTTGACCTCCACTATACGTATCCTAAAGATTAGGAGAAACCCTGTGTATTGGTTTTCTGACCTCAAGGGTTGATAAATCTCTCTTATTAAATCAATTTTGTGCTCAGCCTCTTTTCCTACTATTTGTTTATCCTTTATTTGCTCAAACCGTTTTTAAGAAAAATATTTTTTTGTTATTTACGTATTTATAGCATGTCTTTTGACCAAAATTTCATGACATTTTTCAGGTGAAAGGGACTAATAAATTGTTTGTGGTTGATGCTTCAGTTCTTCCATCGTTACCAAGTGGCAACATCAATGGCCCTGTGATGATGATGGCTGCGATGGCGACAGACGAAATCCAAAATTATGTTCACGCCAGTACAAAAAAATCTACTTTTCTAGATTTATTCATTCCAAGCTATGTTTGTTAAAGTAAAATTGTTAGTTCTTACAAAATTCTCTTTAATTTCATCTGAAAACAAACATAATAATATATTTGTAGTATGCCGAACGTTTGTGATTATCTTTGAAGATTTTTCAATGAATAGGTTTCATCGACTTTCAATACATAGAAAGTGCCGATTGAATGAAACCACCATTAAAATAAAGTATTGGGCAGTTGCTTTGCAATATGGAAATTTTTACCAAAATTCAAATATCGATATTTTCGAAACGAAAAGATATATCGAGTTGGTTTAGGTTTAGTCCTTGATCAATTTTTCGGTATATTTCTTTTGTTTATCCAGGTATACAGTGCAGAATAATTCGATTTTGCTAAAAATAGTGGCGTGTCGCGTTAAATGATATCATATATAAGAGCACACCGATGATTCTGATAAAGTTTGCATGACATTTGCATACAACTGTGTAGATGCGAGATATTTATCATTCCAAATATAGCCATCCATTTGATGAAAAACCTTTTAGTGGCAAAATAGCCGAACCTGATTTATAAATCGCAGATAAATATAAAACGTCTTGAAAGCTTTATTTCGGAGAAGATTGTCCAACATTAATGGCCAGCTTCCATATCTAGGACTGATTTCAATGCGAAACATCTTTCTACATCAATATTTTTGTTTCTTGCGCCTAGATAATCAGTATTATTTCATTTGAATCCTTAGGCTAGTCATCCACTGCCAGCTACTTCAAGTGACTAGCGACCGATCCACCTAGATTTGGATTATAGTCGTCTGAAAATTGTTCTGCCCCTACTTTGATTTTTTTTGGACATTGCATTGAACTATGTAGATGAGATGTTGTTTTTCTATATGATGATTAACAACGGAAAATTGATTGGTTCTGTATTATCATGACAATACCCGTTGTGAGATATAAAAGTCAATAAATACCATTATCCTGAGAATGGTATTTATTGTCTGGAAGAAATTTTGGAGAAGGTTGCGGAAAAAAATGTGTGCTGATGGTAAATAATCTTATAAAAATGTTACTGATAATATAAACTACAATAAATAATAAATATAAAATACAAGTGGTATTCAGTAAGACAAGATGACAAATGAATTCAAAATTTAATTTTTCGAGATGGTGATTCTTCATAAAGATTTTGCTTGCTAAAAAAATAAAATAATTGTCGATGAAAATAATTTATAATTATTGTTAAACAGGGTCAAAACTTGAAAAATCATCTTTGTTTTCAAGATAATAGCATTTTGGAGTGGGGTTTGAATGATTGTTGTCATTACCCACCTAGCATTTTCAGTGACCGGAACGTAGCCGCCACTATAAAAGTCTCCACAGAGTAGGCGGCCACCTTACACCGCTACTTTTCAGGCACGTAGCGGCTAGGTAGCTGCCAGTGCTGCCACTAAAATGGGAAAAAATTTTGAGTAGCCGCGTATAGTGTTTTGGTTAGTATCTGCCACTTGGAAAGTCACCTCAATTGGTCACTATGAAGTGACAGTGTGGAGGCAGGAACTTATCTGCCACGTGGCTGTCTAGTTCCAGTCACGTGTGGTGTGGGGGCCTGGTTGTCATAACTACATTTTGTAACTATGTCATATCGCTTATTTGCAATTTTTCAAGTCGACATATATGTAATTTCTGACGCATATAGGGACTATCAATGGAAGCCATTAATAAAGACTGGTTGTTTTTCACGCGATTTCTTCACCCATCTCTACTGAAGTTCACCATCAGCGCAACGCAGTTTACTGAGTAAAATATGTTATTAATATTACAAAGTATTCAAGCGCCTTCAGAAACAAATTCATTTAGTGTTGAATTCTATACTCAATCAAAAATTTATAATTTGGAAAATTTGATCATAGATCTAAACAACTATATTTTAGAGTTAGAAACTACCAAAACTCAAATAGTAACAGGAGAAAATAATATTTGTCAGGTATAGGCGACAGAAATGTGAAAATGAATATTATATTTTTTCACGCTTTTTGAGAGTTTCAAAAAAGATGGCTGTTGCATGCATGAAACACCACATAGTTCCACATGCTCTAATAAGGTTTCGGGAACCAACGTATTTGACGAAAATACCACCCGTATGGAACTTTGAAAGATTTGGTCCTATATAGGAGATATTGGAACTACCCAAAAATCACTTTGTAGTAGCAAAAACGTTTTTGGAACTATAGTTTGAAGCCCATGCACGTTACTCTATAGTTCCGTGGGTCACTAAATTGATACTTCGTGGTCGCCGGGCACACCGTTCAGTTCCAGCCTAACACCTCGACGTTCCAATTTGCTCTATGGAGTTCCGGTCCTCGCGGAATCTAGGGCTGAATAAGTCACTGAATGCTTCAAAGCTCAATGTTTCAAATCCAACTTGATGTCTGTGGAACTCGACTTATCTTCTATTTCAGGGTACTGTAATTTTTGAGTGGTTTCTATTTCAGTTGCTTGATTGAGGTTGATAGAACTATCGAAAGCTATAGATGAAAATAATTAAATTGACGTTTCTTCTCTAGATCTGTTTTTTTGTTTTATTTTTTGATAAAAACTACTGTAGTGTCTGAATTTTTTCTAAACTTCCTTCGGCATTTCACAGGAGCACCCAAACACTAATGTCACGAAATTGCAAGTTAAGTAAAAACTGTGCACAATATAATAAAGAATTTGGGACTTCGAAGCTATCGCCACTATGAAGTAACAATTTTTAGTTATTGGAACTGCATGGTGGCAATAGATTAGTGGCGGTTACTCAGCGGTGACATAAGGACGTACCAAGATCCACTCTATTGATCAAAATGTTATTTATATTCAAAAGTACCAAGCTATCGTAGCAAGAACGTGCCCACAGCTGATTATGCCACTTCACAGTGACAACCACTTTATTGAGGCACGATGGTGGCATCGTTCCAAAAGTTACTTTATAGTTTCTGGGGGTAGTTCCAAATACTTAACAATTGTGTAGGCTTGTCACTTGAACGATGGGTGGTTGTATGCCAATTTTATAGAAAACAGGAACTAGCCACCCACTAATAGAATTAAATTTGAAGTGATTGTTGCTATAAAGTTTAATTTTTAGTGGCAAGGCCTAGGCGGGGACAAATGTTTAGTGTTCGCGACTTTTCAACAAGGATCTGTCACTATTATTGCTAGGTACTTGGGTATGTAATACTAATTAACATATTTTTAAGGACTATGCCTCATAATAATCATTAATTTGTTTATGCTTATCGTTGTTCGAAACAACCGCTGCATATTCTTACCCAGACTAGGGTATTTCGTCAAGAGTTAGATTGATGTGAGTCATGATACTGAAACACAGAAAGTGAGCTCACTAGCTCGACAAAATTAAAACCGATTCGCGCATCACATAGGAAAGATATGGGAAAAATAAATGTTGGACATCTAACACCCTATGTGTTAGATGGGGGGTCCCCGGAGAAGATGCGCGTGAGCTTATCTTGTTGTAATATCATGGATGTGAGTGGTGCTGTCTCACGGATGATTCCATATTCGGGATGAAACGGCATAAGGAGGGCACACTACTCAGTACTCACATGGATGTAACTTTCAACATGTATAACGGCTCTGTTCAGGGTGTCCCAACAATAGAGTAAAGTAGGTTTTATCATATAGGATATGAAAAATATCAATAGGGGTGTAAATAGCGCACATTCTGAAAATATTTGGAAACATACAGGGTGCGTCACAAAAGTATGGCACGAAAAAGTATGATTTTTTTAAATGGAATGCCCTGTATTTGATTTTATTTCTGGATTCTATGTGTCACTATAAACATTTTTTGTTCTATAATATATGGGTCTAAATTTGATAGTTTTTGAATTATTCGAAATTAACGGAAAATTTTCCATTTTCATGATATTGGAAAATGACTGTTTTCTCCCTTATTTAAGACATTACACTCTTGAGATTTGGTGGGGATAAGGACTAGAGTCATATCAAAGCTTCCACAGAAAATATTCGCTATTTGTTATACAGGGTGTTTTTTATAATGGTCCAAATTCTTCGATTTCCAAAATAAAAAATTTCTTTTTTTTTAAATGGTACACCCCTTTTATTATTACTATAGTGAATTGAGTATTTGAAAACCTATTATTTTTGCCAATAATGTCCTATACCTATCTTCAATAGTTATCGAGAAAATTCGAATTTTCCAAATCGTTCGGTCATATTATATGGAATGTATGGTGATCACCGGCCGTTGCCATGGAAAAAACAAAAATTATTGTTGACAGAAGTAAAAATTAATCCTTTCTTTTTGATCCATATTTTTGGCTATGGACTATCCACTGAATGATTTGATTGACATGATCTCTGTATTGGGGGAAGCCGAGAGAAACCCTCTACTGGCTCAAAGAATTTACCGAACAAAATATCCCTAACGGCGGCTACCCACTACTCTCTGTTTTCGAAATGTGATGGAAAGGTTTGATTCCAGTGGAAGTGTTTCATACACGAAACGTAAAGTTGTTAACAAGAACGCAGCAAAGGAAGAAAAAGAACTAGACATTTTGTTACATATTGAAGAAAATCCCCATGTAAGTTGTAGGGCATTATCAACTATATGCAACACTTCAAAATCCACTGTGAATCGGACAACAAAAAAATTCAAATACCAGCCTTACCATATTCATCTTCATCAAGAATTGCTGGAAAGAGATTTTGAAAAACGAGTTCAGTTTTGCAATATCATCAATCAACGAATTCAGTTGGATAACAACTTTTTGTGCAAAATTATGTTCTCCGATGAGGCGACATTTAGAAGCAACGGGGCTGTTAACAGGCATAGTATGCACTATTATGCGACTGAAAATCCATTTTGGCTACGAGAAGTCCAACATCAAAATTATTGGTCAATAAATGTATTTACCTGATTTTTTTGGGTATTTCGCCACACCCTATCAAAAAACAATCAAACTAGTGGTAATATACCGGATCTTCTATATTACCTGAAAAAAATTCTATCAGTAAACAATAAAACCTAACAATATCAAACGTTTCAAAAGCGAATCTGCTTTCGTCGTCAGTGGAACCTAAAAAAGAAACAATTAATTCAAATTCAAAAATTATTCTACGTTTTTTCAGGATTTCGCAGTAAAAAATTGTGTTTTTTTGTGTTTTTGGCACAAAATGTCACTTTTACTAAATGTAAAAAATGTAATAAATGTATGGTGTGGCATCCACCATAACCAAATCATTGGTCCCTTCTTTTTTGATGAACATTTATCGGGTCGCAACTATTTGAATTTATTGCGTGAAGAAATGCCTCTGCTACTTGAAGACATCAATTTATTCGAACGGGCAGATATGTGGCTACAACAGGATGGTGCACCTCCACATTACCATCGTGATGTACGGGCATTTTTGGATATGCAATTCCCAGGAAAAGGGATAGGACGTGGAGGTTCTATTCCGTGGCCACCGAGATCATGCGACTTAACTCCCCTCGATTTTTTTTTATGGGGATTCATAAAAGACCGAGTATACTTTACCAAGCCAACCACCATGGAAGATATGAAAAATAGAATACGGGACGTTTGCCATTCAGTGACGCCTTTGATGTTATCAGAAGTCAGGCTGAATCTTCAAAGAAGACTGAATCTGTGTATTCAACAGGGAGGTCACCTTTTTGAACATATATTAAGACAAAATATCGATTAACAATTTGAATATTAGTATTACCTTTGAATAATAACTTGAAACTTGGCATAGTTTATCGTTTTATTGCAAAACAGAAGGTAGCGATTTAGAAAATTCGGAATTTCTCGATAACCATGAAAGACATTATTTGCAAAAATGATAGGTTTTCAAATACTCAATCCACTACCGTAATAATAAAAGGGGTGTATCATTTGAAAAAAATGATTTTTTTTTATTTTGAAAATCGGAAAGTTTGGACTATAGTAAAAAACACCCTGTATAACAAATAGCGAATATCTCCGGTTCAAGCATTGATATGACACTAGTCCTTATCCCTACCAAATCTCAAGAGTGTAATATCTTAAATAACGGAGAAAACAATCATTATTCAATATCATTAAAATGCAAAATGTTTTCGTTAAATTCGAATAATTCAAAAACTATCAAATTTAGACCCATATATTACATAACAAAAAATGTTCATAGTGACACATAGAATCCAGAAATAAAATCAAAAACAGGGCATTCTATTTAAAAAAATCATACTTTTTCACGCCATACTTTTGTGACGCACCCTGTATGTTTCCAAATATTTTCAGAATGTGCGCTATTTACACCCCTAACCTGTGACGCATATTGATATTGATATTTTTCATATCCTATATGATAAAACCTACTTTACTCTATCGTTGGGACACCCTATACCAACCTTTCCGTTTAATATCGGATGCTTTCCTCTTTTGTCAACATTGTCAACTAATAAAAGGTTAAAAAGTAAGATTTTGCAAAAAACTTTTGAATAGGGGTAGAGGTGCACGTTGTATATATTATGGTGAGTTTCGCTACTCTTCTCATATTTAGAAATGCAAAAAAATGAAAATTCTACTCTAATCAATGAAACGTAACTATGAGAGATAGAAAGTCGATTAAATGAGAAGAATGTAGCGGCTTTTGGTGCTCGATAATATGCCGCTTTGAAATCAAAAAAGTTCCTAGTAATTCCGGAGATATCCGGAAAAAAACGAATTTTGAAAAAAAAAAATGTTGTTGTGTTTATTACAAAAGATTTTTGAAAATAAATGACACTTTCTCACAGCCACTTTTTCTTCTCTAAGATGGCGTAATTAGATTTTAGATCTGATGTTTTGTGTTCGGGCCACCATCATGTACTGGCCCTCCTTATATTGGACATGTTGTATATTGATCTCCCCACCGCACCGCACTCCCCATCCTAATCTCCGCACCCTGCTCCTAGCAACCATAAACACTTCGCCACTTCGATCATATCGCCTTCTATGGCAATTCAATTTAACCATCTGATTCTTCCCATGCATGCTGACATATTTTCATACCACTTCCAAGTCGATCGAAAAATCACACGGAACGCCAGAGGCATCGTCTGGGGACGCTCGCTGTCAACAAGGATCACACAACAGGCAACCCCCCATGATCACATCAGCACCTGCACAAAATGGTGGAGGAACATCCATTCTCCAATCATGATTAACTCATATTGAAAACATCTCTCTCTCGCTCACAAGTACCATACCCCCCCACCCTGTACAACTACCTTTTGGTCAACATACACCCGTATACTCAAACACATTTATGTCTACATCAAACCTCATTTTCTAACTAGCGTCTGTGGCTCAGTGGTTTAGACAGTCACGTCCCAATCTAAAGACCGCGTGTTCAAACCCCAGGCACACCGGTACTTTTTCATCGGAGTAACGTCATCGCTAGAGGCTGGGCTAGCGCAGCGTGTAAAGCGTTGAAAGCCTCGAACAGGTGATTGGGAAATTGGCGGGTTAATTGATGTCTAATCACATTGATTGGATATTGATTGACACGACAATGACCCAATGTATCACAAGAGATTGTGGGGGCGAGCTAGAGGGCTTCCCATTACACCGCTATCGTTCTGTGTCCACAGGTGACACTGCACCGTGTCGCCGCCTATCTGGAGTTTGCGTCACTAGTTGGTGAGTTTAGACATTTCGGGTCGACAGAGTCGCGGCGGAGGAAAATAGTGCTGAGATGTACAAGTGCGCAAGTTGGCCACTGTTGCGACATAACAAAGGAGTTATCCCCATTGCCGGATATCACGTTGAGATGGCGCAACGGTGATAGACTGAAAGATGAAATTTTGTTATGATTGTAGTTCAATAAGTTTCTGGAATATTACATTCCTATGGGGTTGGACATTATCTGAAGCGAGGTTTTTCGATTGTTTTCCTCGCAAATTGGGCACTAAGCATTAATTTCAGACATCGCGCTTCTTTGTCTAATTTTCACAAGTCAACTCGTTGACCATCGCCCACTGTCAAATACCAGTGAACGTTATGTTACGTAGGAGAGGTGTGACGTAATTGTGTTTAAGGGAACGTTGGTTATGTATCAGGAAGGGTGACCTGCAACCCCCAGTTTATTCTGGTTCCTGTTGTGTTCTTTTGGCGAAAGCCCGTTGTGTGATTTTTATTATATATTATTTTAGTTTTATAATATATTGCATAATCGTGAACTTTATATAACTATGTAAACCCTATGTAAATATTAAATTTGAATAAACACTTGAAAGAGAGGGTCAGTGAGTGGGAACCGGTCCGGTGTTGGGCTCGAACCCCAGCAATGGCATGACCGTAAAAAGTTGATTGCCTGATATTTTAGCGGCAGAGTGCAAAAGGTATAATTGACCTACCTATTCACGCCGGTAACCAGGCCGGGGAGAATCGGATATTCTCGTAGGGAACGAATGTGGAATAAAATCCACTTCCAACAATTGTCAGGATTTATTAGTAACAATAACAAATAAATAATTGACTGATTCACCGGGCTCAGCTTCACTATTGGCCAGAACAAACGCACCTGGAATAAAAATTAGGCTAAGTCTCCTTCCTTATTGATGTTATCATACTTTGAGGTAGGTATTTGTCAAGTTTAAGATATTTTTAATATGGGTTAAGTTAAACTGAAATGAAAATAAGAGAAATACACCAATAATTGTAAAATCTATACTACTGTACAATGCAGGGGGGCATAAATGCAATAATCAATCTCCGAATACAATGCAAGTGAAATACAGACATTCCATTATATTATATTTGATCAATGGTTGACCACCACACAAAAATTGGTGTAGCATTCTACACATAATCTCAAAAATTAACAAAAGAAGGGGGCGTCTCCCAAGGCGTCCCTAGGCCGCAGGACAACCATATTACTTGGCACAAATAGCTTTCTTCTTTAATCAATTTTAATATCAACTCACAGCTAAATATGTCAAGCCAATGCCTGAATCCTACGCGTTATATGTTAAGTCTCTAACGCAATCGCCTCAAATAGAGCCGTGGCAAGTCGGTATAGCCTTATGAATGATTTTTAACTAGGTACTCATAACTCGAGATCACTCCATTCACAAGAACCAAACTCCCATACCACAAGTTTGACTATATTTCATACCACTACCTACGCTATAGGAAAAGTGAGCTGTAGCAGATCATTTGACAAGTGTCAAACTCTTTAGACTATAATACTAATGGTGAGTCATTCCTCAATCACCATCACTCAGAAAAAGGGGCGGCGGCAGATCGTTTCAACCTAATTCTTGATAGCTCAAGAATCAAACTCTTGAGACCGCTGGCAATATATTTCTCACCGTAATTCACCAGAAGTGGTTGCAGAATAGAAAACACAATAGGATTTCTCTTAATTAGTTAAAAACGCGTAATATTGAACTAAGTAGGATAACTCTGTGAGACCACCCACCATAATCAGTAAAATAGGTATCTGGCTCATCATTACAAAACACATTGGCAGCATAAGAGTCCATCTTCTGCACTCAAAATACCATCAAAAGGAATTTAGCTTTCGAATATCAATTTGGCCACTGTCAAAAATGAAAAATGATTATCAAGGTAGAGAAGAATGATCAGAAAGCACACAAAATTGCTACAACAAAAATGGGTTGCTAAACGAAGGACAAAGATACACACTCGCCAGTCGGTAGGTTCCACCGCGAACACAGCGGTTCTCCAGTACAGACTGGTAGAACATGTCTTTGGTCCGATGGAATCGATGTCCGTGGTTGGGAATCCATGTTAAATTGTAGTGCCCATTGCAAGGAATATAAAAACCGGTTCCCCCTCCTTACCCTACGATCCCGTCTGCCGCCTATGACGTGCCTCTACATATGTATATTCAGTGAGGACACGTAGGTTGGAATAAATTCATTTAAAATTCAGGGGTTTGTTTTCTGGAAAAACGCTCAGACATGTCGATTTTTATTTTTGACTGCGGTTCTTTTTATGGTATTTTTTTTTACACAGGGTGCACCAAAAATAAGTTACGACAATCAACTTCATTTTTTTCGAATGAAAACCCCCATTTTTTATTCCATTTTTGAATTCTACGTGGAATTCTGAGTAATATGATGATGATAATTCTAGTATACAGGGTGGACCAAAAATAAGTTCGGACCATCAACTTAATTTTTTCAAATGGAAACCTGCTTTTTTTATTTCATTTTCGAATTCTACATCAAATTCTAAGTAGGTTTCATGTACCATGTCCTTAGCCTAACCCCAACAGCTATCGAAAAATTTACGACTGATCTGAAAAAATGAAGTTGATGGTCCGAACTGATTTTTGGTCCACCCTGTATACTATAATTATCATCATCATATTACTCAGAATTTCACGTAGAATTTAAAATGAAATAAGAAATGGGGGTTTTCATTTGAAAAATGAAGTTCATGGTCGTAACTTATTTTTGGTCCACCCTTTATAAATAAAATTACCATAAAAAAACCGCAGTCAAAAATAAAAATCGATGTGTCCGAGCGTTTTTCCAGTAAACAAACCCCTGAATTTGAAATGAACTTATTCCAACCTACGTGTCCTTACTTTATACAGGGTGTCTCTAAAAGGTCTGTACAAAATCCAAAATCCTACCACATGTTGCTGAGGTTAAACTAAGCAGATTTAACGCAACTTCCACATTGATTTAAATAAGTATGGATAAACATTGACTAAACCAAAAACGGCGAATTCAGGACTGGTGAATGTAAACAACGAAGTTCAGATTTCGTCTTGCGCATAAAAAAACTTGCGGGGCGGCGGATTATGTCGTCTGTCGTATGGTGAAGCTCAATTAACAGGCCTGTGTTGACTTTTTGAAGGCGTATGCTTTTGTCTTCTCTTCACCTTTTTTGGGGTTTGTTCTGCCCATGTACGATGGGCAGCCACGCCAGCTTGCGGGGTGGCCTTTCCCTCCGCAAACCACGCAACTCGCGTTGTGTTCACAGCTAGCGAGAGTCTCTCGAGCGGGCTGTCTCTGCTGCTGTGTCCACCGACACACCTGACGCAGCGATGTGCATGGTGACACCTGCTTTGGGTGTGACCCCATCGCTGGCACCGGAAACACTACCGTGGTTCCGGTGACTTCTTTTTGAGTTCCAAGCCTTTGCATACGATATGCTGACTGCTTGGAGCTTTGCACGCAGCTCACTCCACAAGCGGGTTACCTCTAAAAAGATAGCGGGAGCCCTCTTGGAAGCTGCTGCGGCAGAGTCCGTCGCGGTCGCGGGTGGGGGTACGAGCGGGACGTGTCCCGAACGTTCTCAGAGACATGGTTCTTTGACCCCGATACTTTCGTTTTCGTCTTCTTTGCCGGCAAGGGGGGAAACGCGTCCTTCTCTCTTCCCGAGGCCGACGTGTGGACGTCCCCCACTTTAGGGGGGTCCGGGCGCTTCGCGATCACCTTTACCTCCTCCTTTGAAGAAGGTGAACGGACAGGTGAGTCTCTCTTTGTCTGTTCCGTCCGCTTCTTTGAAGTTGGCTTCTCCTCCACGTGAGGGGACAGCCTCCCTCTGAACCTCCACCTTTGAAGAAGGAGGGGGATCAGAGGAAGCCTTCCTTTTGCTGAGATTTTGAGACTTTCGATCTCAATCTCCAGCGAACTGATAGTCTCCCCAATCTCCCCCTCCTCTGGAGAAAGAGGAGGAGCAGGGGGAGCCTTCTTTTGATGCTGGTCTATGAGACACGCAATCTCAGCCTTCAGCTCAGTAACCTCCCTCTGCACCGCCACCTTTGAAGAACGACGCGGAGCAGAGGGAGCCCTTTCCTGTAGCTGGACCCTGAGATGTGCAATCTCATTTCGTAGCTCGTCGGTCGTGGAACTATATCCTTTAAGCATATGCTATCTTTCCGTTCGCGTTCCTCTTCGTACTCGTCGCGTCTTTGTACGAAGAGGGCGTCTAACTTCTCATAGCTCTGACGGAGCTCTCCATGAGATTTTGATAGTTTTTGCATCCATTGTCTTAAGGACTAGTGCCTTGAAGAGGCCGGATGGATGTGCGTCGCGCTTTTCAAGGGATAAAAGGTTTTATCCAGGGGGGGGGATGAACCCCACCAAGCTCAGTTGGTGACCTACTACCGCCGGTTTTACCCGATCACGTGGGGGTTTCACAATCAAAAGAGCCTAATGAGGGAGCAAAGCCTGAGAGATTCGATTCACAGAGGTTTTACTGTTGTATCAGTTACTCCCCTGGAAATAAAACCAAGCAGGTCAGCTTTGCTCTTGGTTTTACCTTTCCAAGAACCCTTATTTAGACAAGCTATAGTG
This sequence comes from Orchestes rusci, assembly GCA_958502075.1. Lineage (NCBI taxonomy): Eukaryota > Metazoa > Arthropoda > Insecta > Coleoptera > Curculionidae > Orchestes > Orchestes rusci. Next base: position 29,092,638 of record OY293305.1, read on the forward strand.
CAATAGGGTTTGACCAGCTCTAAAATAAACCTGAAACGTTATCAAAGGGGAAGAACGAATTTTCTCTTCTTTCTAAGAACGAAGGATTCAGGGTACGGGTGGTTAGACCAAAGTCCAACTCCTCTACCCTAAATATTTACCAGGTACCAGGTAGTACCTTCGGGTCTTCTCAGGTAGTTCTTGTCGCTTTCGGGTCAGGACCTCTCTTTACTGCAGTTGTGACGGAACTGATGAAGACAGACTGATTCAAGCAACTTAAAATTACATCCTACTACCTGCCCTACCATTAAATCGATACCGAAAACTGGTCAGACAAACGACAATTTGCAGCGACAAAAATAGACCCAGTTCATCAGCATGATATCGATTTTCTCGAATTTCGAAAGCAATAAATACAACAATTCGATGCATACAATAATCAACATAAATGTAGGTACGTTTTCCAAATATCGCAACACTTCCACTAAAACTAATACATTCCTGTTGATAACTAAATTAATACAGCTCACAAATTCCTAGACTGCTTCCTAAATTGATGAACTTTTGTTTACTAAGCGGTTTAGTTAAGTTATCGGCTAATTGATTGTCAGATGATACATATTATTTGACATCAATTCTACGTTTTTTGAACAAATCCCTAACAAACATATATTTGACATCAATATGCTTAGATCTATCATGCATTTCCGGATTTTTTATAGGCTTAATCGCACTCTGACTGTCCATGTTTAAGCTTAGTTTATCGTACGAAATGCCGAGGTAACGCAACACTCGCGACAACCAAACCCCTTCTTTGACTGAACTCGCGGCACTCACAAATTCCGCCTAAGTGGTGGATGAAGAAACTCATTGTTGTTTTTTACTTTTCCATATCACAGCCGCACACACAGTGTCCCTGATGTCGATTTTTGAGTCTCGTTGTCTGCGGCAAAATTGGAATCACTGTACACACAAAAGTCTCCCATTCGTCCATAGAACAGTCCAAAATTTCGCGTCCCTTGTAGATAGCGTAGCACTCTTTTCACTAAAAGCCAATGAGCTTCTGTGGGCTTATCTAAACTCTTGAACAACACATTGCATGATCACAAATGCTAAGTTTGGTCTAGTGGCAATCTGAAGATACAAGGTCCGTTGAGGATCCAACCCCTTCCCGGTTGGATTTTTTTGTCAAAATGCTAGCACAAATAGAGGACACCTAGCACACAAGTTTTTAGAGCTAGCACACCACAAGTTTAGAGTCAAAATGCAGTAGAAATCGGGGGGGGGGCAGATCAACGCTAGCCCCTCCCGGTTGGATTTTTTTATCAAAATGCTAGCACAAATAGAGTAGCAGTGTTCCTCCGGCCGCAATTTCGGTCATTTTTACATGTATATTCTCATAAGAAAATCGCAGATCGATTCTGCAATTTTTTGTACCGGTCAAGGTCATGGAGCGATGACGTCACTCCGATGAAAAAGTTTGTGCGGCAAGTGGGGTTGAACCCGCGGTCTTTGCGACTGTCTAAACCACTGAGACAACGAGACGTTACTAATTTATATCTATAATCAAGGTAGTGGTGTTATCACTTTGTTGTTGTTGTTTGTAACGAGTGTTCAATAAAAAATACGTCACCAAAAATCAAGTCACCTCTGGATGTCTTTTTCAGTCATGAACGTAGGTCGTGGCTATTTTGTATGGTTTGTCATCATGGCCTCTGTGACGGTAAGAAAGTGGATGTCATGTCATAATTGCGATGTTAACTAAGACAAACGTTTTTTGAAACAATTGCAATCCATAGGTGACTTGATCGTATTTTTTATTGAACACTCTTTATAGATGACGGATGACGCGTACTATTGATTCAATTCTTTGATCGTTTGCTATTAGAATGATGGTGAGCTGATTTTAAGGCGTAGTGTAGGGTTATGGTTGCGGGGCGGCGGGGTGCGGAGATTAGGATGGGGAGTGCGGTGCGGTTGGGAGATCAATATGTTTGCATTTTTGTTGGGGAGATAAGACCAGTCGTTGACACCAATCTGTTTTGCGATTAAGAGTGATGAAGTCGAGCTCGTTCATGATTAGAGTATATGGTTTTCATATTTTCGCATTTCTAAATATGAGAAGAGTAGCGAAATTTTGATAAATAATTCTTCCCCTGAGTACGTTAGATCAATCATCATCAAGAGCAGTACATACTCACTACTCGACCATATACACAACGTGCACTTCCCGAAACAAATAAAAGACAGCTACTGCATTATTGGATAAGAAATATTTAAAGTACAAAAGCAACGTGAAGACATTCTCTACTTACCTTTGTTCAACATATTATACCCTACGGGAAAATTTTAAAAAAAAAGCTTCGTCATATTCATCAATATATTTAAGCATATAATCAAAATTCAAAATCAATATAATTTATACGATATGTAGTTTCATAAAACAGTATTTAAAGTTCATTTTTTATTTAAAGTTACAGTGACAAACATGCTTTATAGACTGGTTAAGTCTGACGTCACAAACGTTGGTCGGAGCTTAAAATCAGTTTTTGATAAGGTAAGCTGATTTTAGTGTATAAATAACACTTTGAACATTTTGAAGTTACGTTGTTTACGTGCTAATTATTTTGATTTGTGAGTTATTTGTGGTCTAGATCGACTTTTTTTCAGACTTTTGTAAGGAACATGGCTTCTAAGCACGTTCTCAAGCTTTCTAGCAGAAGTGTACCTTCTTTGAGAACGACAATAAAACAAATAAAAAAGGTGAAAATGCTTTGGAATCCAATCATGTCCAGAAAATGGAGTTTGACGCCAAGCTTTCTATGATAAGAGGTGAAGTATTGGACAGTATATGCAGAATAAAAGCTACAAGGTGTCTATAGGTATGATTTTGTTGCCTCTCATCCAGCATCAATATATTCAATATAGTTGTTCACTTATCTCTCACAGAGTTGGAAAAGAGCTTTGATATTTTATCGGCAGAATGTTCATGTCCAAATAAAGGCATCGAATGTCATCATATTGCCGCTCTAGCACTTTTTGGGCATTACAATATCTCTGTAACAGATGATATATGCTCATGGAATGCACCACTAAAGCCAAAATCTGGACCTGTGAAATCTGCTGAGGAGCTTTATCCCACAAAACCTTATACAGCTCTTGAAAGTGAGGTGTCTGATGAATCAATGTCAAGATTGATAGAAAAGTTGGGCAGTTTTGGGTTACGGTTGATTATTAAGTGAAGAACTTGTGGATACGACCCAGTTCATTCCCAATCATCAAAGAAATAATTTCTTCCAAAGCCTTTTTGGAGGCTCCAGATAAAGTCTTCAAATTGAATGAAATGTGCGCAGTTGATGACGATAAAATAAAACAATCGAAACTTCGAATGAGAAGTGGTTCCTTGCAAGGAAATACCGTTTGACTGCGAGTAACTTTTGGTCTCATTATTTCGGCAAATTCAAATTTTCTCTTATGAGATGTAAACATAGGTCACCATGATTACGAGTTTGTTGTTTGTTTGGAAACATTATAAGCTCTGACATACGTTTGTGACGTCACGACTTAGGCAGTCTATTACGATAGTCATAAACTGGACTGATTCGTTTTATTTTGCCACGTTCAAAATGTATTGTCCATAATGGAACGATGTCCATGAGGCAAAGTCAGAACTGTCGAGTCTTTCAACAGGTTCCTTTTATTGTCATATGGACTCAACGCAATTTTGGTTTGCCAATTGTAAATAAATCATGCATGTCTGCTAGCACAAATCAAATTTTGATCAACGGTTTTTTGGGAATATGACTCCAGACACTCAACATGATCTTCGAATGTAATTTTATTCTGGACAACATTTGTTTTCACCCCTTTGCTCTTTCTCACTACACCCTTATCACGCAAATATTTGATAATAACATCTTTTTCGACCCCCTCATTTTCCATCTTAGCCCTAATCAGATGCAATTCATCATCCGAATTAAGTAAATTCGTAGCATACATTTTAGATCGCAATCCAACAAATTGACTCATAATTCGCCCATTATTTTCATCTTTCATCAAACCCAAAACTTTTTTATTAACTAATGGAATGTTGTATGAGTTGTTAGAGAGATAATCATAAGTGTCAAAATACTTATGACAATCCAGTCGAATTTATTCATAAACTTCAGGATCGGCAATTTCATATATTAGAGAATCAGTATCGGTGTAAAGAACAGTACAATTTTGAAAACGATTCTTCATGTATTCATAATGAAAACTGTAGATTGTAGTCTTGGCCAGATCTAAAATACACATTCCAACATAAATAGGTTTGTTGAAAAACACCTCTGATTCCGCTAGCTCTATAATTACCAGGTTTTCATTAATTATGGTGCTGCTTTTGAATTCAGGTCTTGAAATCAAAGCCTCAGCCCCATATCGACCATGCCATCTAGTAACTAGTTCAACAGATGAATGTTTCCTGACGTTTTCCATCGTTTTACCAAAAATTGCATTTATCATTAGTTTAAATAGATTTTTCTCGAAATCATTTTTGGAGGCCTGTCTGAGACGAGTGTTTAATTCAATGTAGGGTTTTAACCATGGAGACTGATTAAACGAGATTGCTCTATGGATTTTAGATAGTTTGACACCCAAATCCAAAGCCTGTTTCAGGTTTCTATAGTGAATAACATATTTTTGTTTATCATATAGTGTTGCCAATAGCTTGTTATTTTTCGAACCAGGAGGTTTTCGATGTTCTGGACAAGGTGGTAAATCAGAAAATAAATCGTGTAATTCATGAGGTATCTCCAAGTCCACCTCCAAAACAAAGCCTATATTGGAAGTATCATCAATGTTTTAAACATTGAAAGAGTTCATTTCAGCGTCGGTTGACCACTTGAAACCGTTATAGGGTAGATACTGAGACATGGCCCATCCATATTGATTATTCACGTTAAAATACATTAGATATATTTCTTTATTAGAGGAATTATACGAAGGAATGTACTTATTTTTAGCTTGAGCATATCTCTTGGAGCACTGACTCAGACCCCCTCGTATACCCTTCTCTATGAACATAACCATATCTAAATCGGTTTAGAGTTCAAGTTTCGGATGATTTGATTTATACAACTGATATAACATACATTTCCAATAAACCGGAAGAGTGAATGAATGAGCAGGATCTAAACCATATGTTTCATGAGATGTAGATCTAGATTATTGTTCGAACACGTCTGCCAAAAACAACATATCCGTTTTCATGTACAGCTCAGCAAAATCTTGCATTGTTTCAAATTGGAATGTATTCCAAACTTTTTGTGCATGTGCATAATCATTATCTGAGATATATTTATCAGTTAATCTATTATAAAATTCCGGTTTTGGAGGTGATTGACACTCATTGATTTTAGACCACGCATCCATAAAGTCATATGGGAATACACGTTTACGAGTTAACAATCTGAAATGTTCTTCGTTCAACCTCACAAACTCAGATTTTAAAATAGGAAACTCGGAAAGATAAGATGCAAGTTTATCTTATCCAGAAGCCAAGAATCGAAAACTATCCAAAAACCTAAATGCAACATGATTGTCTGGGATATGCTTGGTGAAAGAGATGTATTTTTCCTTGTTCACAGGTAAAACATCAATTGCCCCCTCCACTTCCGCTAGAGCCTTAATCAACAGATGTCCATCATAGGAACTTAGGCTATGAAATAAAACTGGAACAGTGTGACAATCTTTAGAATTTAAATTACATGCATCATGGGCAGGTCCTCTATACAAACCAGTCAAGTGACAATGATCACGAACCTTTTTATCTCCTACAACAAAAGCTTTTCTACAGACATGACAGTTTCAAGCTGTATGAAAACCTCTAGTTTGTTCATTTGTTAGCTTGTCCATAGGAAGAGGACATTGGAAGACAGTCTCCACATTTTCGGCAAAGTCAGAAAGTTCTTTAACAAACCATTGAATGCAGTCTTTTTCAGTATAAGATTTATAAAATGATAATGTGTTATCATAAGAACATTTATTAACATAATAGCCAATGCTAAATGGAATATGGGATTGATCTTTTTGACTATTGTTAGATATATCATCTTCGAAAGGTAGCAAGATACATTCTTAATCAGCATATATAACAAAAGGAACTCGTGTTTTAGAAGAAAAGTTGGTAAAATCAACAAACCTTTTTTTATTTGTGGGAACTTTGGAAATTGAACCATCGTTAAATCTTTCGCAGTCTTCTATATGATTCTCTAGTTTACCTTCATTAGTAAAGTAGTGAAGACAGCGATCGCAAATGAGCACTTTCCTACGGTTCTTTGTTACTTGGGGACGAATTAGCGAGACAAATATTTTATCCACACAAAGTGAGTTTTTAGTGACGACACCAAATCCATCAGTTTTCACTATAATAATTTTCTTGAACTATAAGAAGATTTTTAGTGATGTAGGATGGTACCACTTCAAAAGACTTTCCAGATTTGTGTAATCTTTAAACGTTTATTGAAATACCGTTTTGTTTTTCAAACCGAGCAACTTGTGATATAGTGATAGGAAACTGAAGACCGTTCAAATTCAAAACATCTCGAGGACTGGGATAAGAAGAGGTCCTATTTGCTAACTTTTGATCTACAGGAAATAGTGCAGAGACCACAGCCCAAAGAAAACACAAATCATCTGAATTTTGAATATTAACGCACGTTTGCCTATTTTTAATTTGAGGGGGTAGATCAATATAGGACACGGCTCTGATGGGATTATACTTATTTATATTGACAGTTAAATTCACTATTCAAGATAAGGCCCAACCACTATCTTTTTCTTGAAACTCTTCTTATTCACCAAGCAATGGTATTTTTACATTATTTTCAAACCACACATCTAAATTACTATTCTGATATATAGGAGCGTTTCGAGTGTTTAGATATTAATTTCCGCTCAAGGTTTTTTATCTGCTTTATCAACAATGAAATATAAAACTGTATAAACTTTAATGGCACTGTTCTGTTTTCAAACATTTTGAATTCTTCTTTTGAATATAGCTTTACAATCCATTGGATATTTAATAATGTCTTTATGATGAAGATTAATCAAGACACCCGTTCAAATCCTATGATAATAATAATAATAATAATAATTATTTCCAATTTCAAATACAATTATTGCACAATTCCATATTGGAAATAAATAGATGACAACCCGGCGAAGTCATAGACTTGTGTGGGTTACAAAAATACTCCAATTTTATCTCCTCAATGGTACATCCAAAATTTCTGATGAGATAAATATAAAACAGGCATATAGGTATGTACTTGGAAACAGCAAACTAACACTAAAGAAACCTAAAGAACCTATATAATGAACTAGAAAATATTGATATAACTAATAGCAGGTAGAATAGTATGTACAAGATGAGATTCACTAGAAAAATATGAATAAAATATAAATAACCATACAATCTAACAATACACATAATTTATACAGTTCTATATATTTTTTTTTTATTCAATACACAATTTCACAATAATTAAAAGTTACAGAATTTCAATTCAACCATATCGCTCGTTTCACATCTTGGTCGGGAATACAACCATTCTTTTAATTCCCGCTTGAGTATGTTAAGACTAGATGCATTCTTCAAAATTCACGGCAAATACCGAAAAATGTGTGGTGCTAAGAACCAGTAGGATCTCTGTGTCAGTGTTTTGTTTACTTTGGCTGTGGCGGTAAGTTTTGATTTGAGCCTGGTAACGTATTTGTGATAAATATTATACAATTCTGATTTGTTGTTAAACTGGTGCACGAGTACCTTGAATACATACATCTGTCTAACATCCGGAAGTTTGCTATGTTCAAAGAGTTCATCACTTGGGAAGTTTTATTTTTATCGTATATGATTTTGATAAATGTTTTTGAATTACTTCTAATTGTTTGATGTATTTTGTGTATGTCCCTCCCCATGCTATTATAGCATATTGAATATGAGATTCAACTAATGCATGGTAGATCTTAATTAGTTCCGGAATGTCTAGAATTTTTTTTAATTGTCGGAATCGGAATAGAATCTGTCTTAACTTTTTTGTTACATTGTTTATGTGATAATCCCAATTCAGATGACAATCGATATCGAGTCCTAAATATCTCACATGGTCCGATTGCTCAATCTCTATAGGAGTTTTTCCATTTTCGATGTTTAATGATTTATAATCTGGTACATTGCATTTGTTACCGCTAAAAGGCACAAACGTAGTCTTTTTAAAATTTATGGTTAGTGACATTTCATCAAACCATAGTTTCAACCAATCCAAATCGTTTTCAGCAATAGGTACTTCGGACATCTTTCCAGTCTTTGCCCTCATAAATAATGACTGTATCATCAGCGTAGGAAGAGATAAGTCCTTCACTTCGCAACTCAAGCAGGCTGTTTATATAAAGGGTAAACAATACCGGACCAAGAACGGTGCCCTGTGGAATACCATAAGTCAACTTCCGCTCCTCACCACGAACTCCTTCAATATCCACCATCTGGCATCTATGGTGCAGGTAAGATTTGAACAGGTCTAAAGCCTTTCCGCGAATACCATTTTTCTCCAAGACATCCATTAAAATAGAGTGATCAACTGTGTCAAACGCCTTTGTTAAGTCAAAGAAAACAGCAATAACACACTTGCTGTCATCTACACCTTCATGTATTTTTGAAGTCAAATAAACCACAACATCGTCAATAGAGATTCGTTCTCGGAATCCAAATTGATTTTTGGATAACAACTCGTGTTTCCCAATGAAACTAACCAGTCTTGTTTTTATTATTTTTTCGACCACCTTGGATATACTTGATATGATTGTGATAGGCCTATAATTAGACATATCAGTTGTAACACTGGCATAACAAGACCTTTTTTTAAACAGCTAGGAAAATATCCTGTTTCTATAATTTTATTGATTAAGTATTTCAAGGGCTGGATAATAGATGGGCTTATATTCTCGAGTGTTTCATGGGTAATGTCGTCGCAACCAGGAGATTTGTTATTTTTTAAAAGTGTATGCTATTGAGTATCTCCCTCTCATCAGTAGGTTCCAGAAATATAGACGAGCCATTTATTTTTCTTTTAAATATATTTCTATTTGGCCTTGCGATTTTCTTTGCTAAGGTCGAACCAACTTGAAAGAAAAACTCATTCATATTTGTGTGGATATCTCTTTTTTGTCCCTTATTTTCACCCCTTCATTTAATATCTCAGTTATATGTTGAAGATTTGGAATTGTTTGTGATCTCATTGACAGTGTTCCAGAGCGCCTCAGAGTCCTTGAGATCGTTTGTGATATTGCTTTTATAGTAGTTTCTCTTTGCCTCATTTAACAGTTTCGCAAGTCGATTTTTATAACGTTTGTATTCTCTCTCAGTTTCTATATTTTCCGGGTTACGATGGTGTTTTTATATACATTTTGTCTATGCATGGAGGAATTTATGAGCTCTCGCGTTATCCAGGGCTGTCTTTTTTTTGTTTTATCTTTTTCACTTTTCTGGTAGTACAGCTGAATATATGGAATTTCAAAGCGGTGACAAAATTGGTGAAAGCCAAATCTATATTGCCAGTTTAATATATGTTATTCCATTCTTCCTCTTCTAATAGGATATTCAGTCTATGATAATCAATAATTCTTATCTCTCTATTTCTAGGCGTGTTTGGCGTTGACATACCATCCAGACTAATGGAAGCAATAACTGGAAAGTGATCGGTGACATCCGTTTTGTACAAAAATGATTCAACATCTTGATATAGTAAATTTGTGGAACATCTGAGAAAGATATGGACGATGCAACTGTGCGATCCATTCTGCATGCGAGTGAAGGAGTTAATCAGAGATATGTATCCATTTGAGCTCATAATGCTCAAATATTCCTGGCTTATATCAGCGTCGCTTTTGATGTCAATGTTGATATCTCCAACAATAAAAGTGCGAAAAATCATCATGTCTTTTATTTTCTAGTAGATGTAACAAATTTTGTTTAAATGTGTTGGGATTTATACCATGTGGTCTGTAAATGGCATCAATCTTAACTTTCAATTCCGCCAGTCTGACCTTTATGAATTTGAGTTTGTAGTGTAACATACCCGGGTTCGTTTAACAAAGTTGAATGAGGTAAGTTTAATGACGTTCATGACGAATACCTACGTTGGACCTACGTTGTGATGACTCTACCTTTCAAAAATTTACTTACCTCGAATGCGCCCGACAAGTACAAAATTAGGGAAATTTGAGGATATTGGGATGTTAATTAAAACGCAACGTTCATAATACACCTACTTTATTACAAATGTGAATGAAAAAGTGAAAAATAGTGCCGTACTCAGCCTGGAATTCCTGAAGGAAAAGAGCACGGCAGAGAAACCCTCAGTCTTAATTCCGAAAAACCGAAAAAATGCTGCACCAACCTTTGTTTTCATTGCAATCAATAAATTACTGTTTTTCCGCGTCTAAATTGCAGTTCCACATTTCAAAAACACAATACCTACAAGCAAAACTGAAGAGTTGTTTGTTACTGATCCTTTATAGACTTCTGAGGTCCCTGGGTTGTGGAACACTACTCAGCCACTGTGTGGGTCTTAGGAAAAATATCTCTAACTTTTGTTTACTTGTTTGTTAGGATATTCATCCATCACGGTGTATAGGAAAATGTTAGTAGATTCATCAAGGCTCATACATACCCTCAATCATACTATAACTACAATCCCAGTACGGAAACTTAAGTAATTATTGAGTTTTTCTACTTGGCGTCCATTTTGACCCGTAGTCGTGTACAGCATTAAACGGTTTCTTTTAAACACTCACATGTTATTCAAAACAAGACAAATTGTACACCACAGAATAAGTGAAATATAAGTCCAATCTTCAAGACATATAGTATTATTATAGAGTTCTTTTTACTGACCTGTAATAACACGTTATAACTTATAACACAATTTTTAATTCTTAATCAACTTTTTCACAGCCCTTTCCCAACGCCCCTATCACACATCACCTCTGGCTGACCGGTACACTCGTAAATTCCTGCGCGCGTATCACGTGACAGGAAATTAATACCATGATGCGCGCGTATAATAAAGTATGGTAGCAAAAGTATCTGCATATCAGTGTAATATAGGTCGCTCATAAGGTATATGGGTTAACGACTATATTTGATCGATTTTAACTGATAGTGTGATTGATGATAATCAGAGGGGACGGTATTCCTCAAGTTCTCCCAAGTATTCAATTTTGAATTTCAGTTGGCTAACATATTTTTTTCTTGCATACACAACCACACCGTCCATTCTGATTATAATCTTCTTGGTTATAGAAAGCAACATGATCATCCAGATCCAACACATTGAAATCCCTTATTTCCGTTTCCGTAAAAATTATAACATCGAATTGTTTTTGACCTGTCATAAAGGTTTGGATGTGACAAACTATGTTGTCGAAATTTTCATGTAAACTTCCAATATTAGTGTGAAATAGAGAGAAGTTTGATCTCTGATTTATCGCAAATTTAATTAAACACATTTCTGCCCTGCTTGGTATATATCAACAGAAGTCTACTGAAGAACTGCTTCGTGAGGGTCTTCAATAATGTGCCCGGGCTGATAGAAAAATTAACAAATCTTTGAAGACTGCTCATACTGTTGGCGAGAAGCAACAGTTGCAGGCTGCTCTAGCGAATGTTAAGAGCTTGAGACATCAGTTTAAATTGGAACATAAAACGGGCGGCAACGTGAGACAAGAAACCGCATATCGTCGAGTGAAATGGGAAGATTTGAAAACGGCTTTTGATCATAGGATTAGAACGGGTGTCTTGATTAATCTTCATCATAAAGACATTATTAAATATCCAATGGATTGTAAAGCTATATTCAAAAGAAGAATTCAAATGTTTTAAAACAGAACAGTGCCATTGAATTTTATACAGTTTTATGTGGAGAATTCATTGTTGATAAAGCAGATAAAAAACCTTGAGCGAAAATAAATATCTAAACACTCGAGACGCTCCTATATATCAGAATAGTGATTTAGATGTGTGGTTTGAAAATAATGTAAAAATACCATTGCTTGGTGAATTAGAAGAGTTTCAAGAAAAAAGATAGTGGTTATCTTAAATAGTGATTTTAACTGTCAATATAAATAAGTATAATCTCATCAGAGCCGGGTCCTATATTGATCTACCCCCTCAAATTAAAAATAGGCAAGCGTGCGTTAATATTCAAAATTCAGATGATTTGGGTTTTCTTTAGGCTGTGGTCTCTGCACTATTTCCTGTAGATCAAAAGTTAGCAAATAGGACCTCTTCTTATCCCAATCCTCGAGATGTTTTGAATTTGAACGGTCTTCAGTTTCCTTCACTTTATCACAAGTTGCTCGGTTTGAAAAACAAAACGGTATTTCAATAACGTTTATAGATTACACAAATCTGGAAAGTTTTTGGAGTGGTACCAGCCTACATCACTAAAAATAAAGTCAATTGCCATATTAATCTTCTTATGGTTCAAGAAAATTATTATAGTGAAAAACTGGATTTGGTGTCGCCACTAAAAACTCACTTTGTGTGGATAAAAAGTTTGTCTCGTCTAGTTCGTCCCCGTAGGAAAGTGCTCATTTGCGATCGCTGTCTTCTCTACTTTTCTGATGAAGGTAAACTAGAGAATCATATAGAAGCGAAAGTTTTAACGATGGTTAATTCGATTCTCAAAGTTCCCACAAATGAAAAAAGGTCTGTTGATTTTACCAACTTTTCTTCTGAAACACGAGTTCCTTTTGTTATATACGCTGATTCAGAATGTCTCTTGCTACCTTTCGAAGATGATATATCTAAAAATAGTCAAAAATATCAATCCCATATCCCATTTAGCATTGGCTATTATGTTAAATGTTCTTATGATGGTACATTATCATTTTATAAATCTTATACTGGAAAAGACTGCATTCAATGGTTTGTTAAAGAACTTTCTGACTGCCGAAAATGTGGAGACTGTCTTCCAATGTCTCTTCCTATGGACAAGCTAACACCTGAACAGACTAGAGGTTTTCATAGAGCTAGAAACTGTCATGTCTGTGGAAAAGCTTTTGTTGTAGGGGATAAAAAGGTTCTTGATCATTGTCACTTGACTGGTTTGTATATAGGACCTGCCCATGAAGCATGTAATTTAAATTTTAAAGATTGTCACACTGTTCAAGTTTTATTTCATAGCCTACCCAAGCAACACACGATCCGATTTTATGGTTAAATATACGTGTATTCAACCATATTTCTGGAACTTTTTGGTTTTGGTATATTTTTTAAACGTATATGGTCAACGACAGTCAACGTATATTTATTGAGACGTGCAATACACGTTTACAATACACTATTTTTTTGAGAGCAGGATGAATATCTGGTATTTTTTGTGAGGAATATCAAGTATATGTATCTTAGTGTCGAACTGTATTTGTCAGACTTCAAAGATTAACCAAAATGACCCGCGCATGTGAGCTTTGGTATACGATATACCTCTCATACACGTTTCTTCAAAAGTGTAATAAATGGTATGTCTTTTTATCACAAATAGATTGAGAAAAAAAGGTTCTGGGTGTACTCATCTTCATCTTTATATTCATTTGACAAATATCACTCACATTTATCGGCTGATCATTTTTGCAAAGTGTGGGGTAGATGTTTCCAATAGTATATTTTTATTCTAAAGCAACTTTTATCAATTGTATAAAAACCACATGGCATTCAACGTGTATGATATCCAATACAATACAGGACGCCAAGAGTTGGTATCGTGGGGGTTTCCAATCCTTAGAGCCAATCAGGTTTTCGGAGATTTATCACTTGATGATGAACGCGATCGATTTTCTATTCTTAGCGTCACTTTCTTGGTCAGCCGACTTGTGTGTAATGTACTTGTATAGTGGTTATCTATACTGTTGATGTTTGCTGGATAACTGTTAATTTCGGCAATTTCGACGATTTTGCCACTTGTTGCTAGGTAAGTACCTTCGTGCACCTATTCAGCTATTTTGCCATTAATTTCATTGAAAACTCCCTTTTTTAATATCCATTAAGATATTCAATAGATCAGGAAAAATAGCTCATATTCGTAGATTTTGATCTATTTTATGTAAGTGTAGTGTACCCCAATAGTTTATTCTCCTTTCCAGAGGCCTCCGAATAGATTTTAATGGAGAGGAGCAGAAAAGTTTAACCGTTGGAGAGTCCCCAACCAAAATAATTGGGACAAGGGACAAGCATATGCCAGTTTAGGACTGCGATGGTCGAAACAGTCTTAACATAGTTATCAAAATGCCTTGAATATTTCATAATTTTGTTGAAAAATAAAGAATGTAGATAAGTATGCTGATGGTTTGATTGGAACGTTGCTATTTCAGATATCGTAGCTAATACTTCAACGTTTCCTTTATAGTAAGCATAAACGTGTTGTAGAATCGTTTATCAAACGTATATCGTACACGTTTAATACTCTTGTCTCATAAACGTGTATAGTTTGGATATCATATCCCATTCTTCAACGTTTATCGGGCGGACATTTTATCGTTTATTTAACGTTGATTCTCAACCACAAATATACGCCTGGTATAAACCAAAAATAAACGTTTATTCAACTATTGTGTGTTACTTGGGTAAGTTCCTATGATGGACACCTGTTGATTAAGGCTCTAGCGGAAGTGGAGGGGGCAATTGATGTTTTACCTGTGAACAAGGAAAAATACATCTCTTTCACCAAGCATATCCCAGACAATCATGTTGCATTCAGGTCTCTGGATAGTTTTCGATTCATGGCTTCTGGATTAGATAAACTTGCATCTTATCTTTCCGAGTTTCCTATTTTAAAATCTGAATTTGTGAGGTTGAACGAAGAACATTTCAGATTGTTAACTCGTAAACGTGTATTCCCATATGACTTTATGGATGGGTGGTCTAAAATCAATGAGTGTCAATCACCTCCAAAACCGGAATTTTATAATAGATTAACTGATAAATATATCTCAGATAATGATTATGCACATGCACAAAAAGTTTGGAATACATTCCAATTTGAAACAATTCAAGATTTTGCTGAGCTGTACATAAAAACGGATATGTTGTTTTTGGCAGACGTGTTCGAACAATAATTTAGATCTACATCTCATGAAACATATGGTTTAGATCCTGCTCATTCATTCACTCTTCCGGGTTATTGGCAATGTTATATCAGTTATATCAATGTTATATCAGTTGTATAAATCAGATCATCCGAAACTTGAACTCTTAACCGATTTAGATATGGTTATGTTCATTGAGAAGGGTATACGAGGGGGTCTGAGTCAGTCCTCCAAGAGATATGCTCAAGCTAACAATAAGTACATTCCTTCGTATAATTCCTCTAATAAAGAAACATATCTCATGTATTTTGACGTCAATAATCAATATGGATGGGCCGTGTCTCAGTATCTACCCTATAACGGTTTAAAGTGGTTAACTGACGCTGAAATTAACTCTTTCAATGTTTTAAACGTTGATGATACTTCTAATATAGGCTTTGTTTTGGAGGTGGACTTGGAAATACCTCATGAATTACACGATCTATTTTCTGATTTACCACCTTGTCCAGAACATCAAAAACCTCCTGGTTCGAAAAATAACAAGCTGTTGGCAACACTCAATAGTGAACATAAATATGTTATTCACTATAGAAACCTGAAACAGGCCTGGATTTGGGTGTCAAACTATCTAAAATCCATAGAGCAATCTCGTTTAATCAGTCTCCATGGTTAAAACTCTACATTGATTTGTTTAAATAGATCACTTTTTCTCCATTTACAATATTAATCGAAACTGGTTTGGACAGCAACTGGAACTCGTCAAACACCTCGTCGTTGTTGGTTATGTGCTCAAATGCAACCGAATCAATCACCCAATAATGTTTAGCCTTTGAATTATTGACGAGTGTTTACTCGTCTCAGACAGGCCTCCAAAAATGATTTCGAGAAAAATCTATTTAAATGAATGATAAATGCAATTTTTGGTGAAACGATGGAAAACGTCAGGAAACATTCATCTGTTAAACTAGTTACTAGATGGGATGGTCGATATGGGGCTGAGGCTTTGATTTCAAGACCTGAATTCAAAAGTAGCACCATAATTAATGAAAACCTGGTAATTATAGAGCTAGCTAAATCAGAGGTGTTTTTCAACAAACCTATTTATGTTGGAATGTGTATTTTAGATCTGACTAAGACTACAATCTACAGCTTTCATTATGAATACATGAGGAATCGTTTTCAAAATTGTACTGTCTTTACACCGATACTGATTCTCTAATATATGAAATTGCCGATTCTGAAGTTTATGATATAATCCAACTGGATTGTCATACGTATTTTGACACTTCTGATTATCCCTTTAACAACTCATACAACATTCCATTAGTTGATAAAGAAGTTTTGGGTTAGTTAGGAAAAAGAGCAAAGGGCTGAAAAAAAATGTTGTCCAGAATAAAATTACATTCGAAGATCATGTTGAGTGTCTGGAGTCATATTCCCAAAAAACCGTTGATCAAAATTTGATTTGTGCTAGCAGACATGATTTATTTACAATTAGGCAAACCAAAATTGCGTTGAGTCCATATGACAATAAAAGGCATCTGTTGAAAGACTTAGTTCTGACTTTGCTTCATGGACATCGTTCCATTATGGACAATACATTTTGAACATACCAAAATAAAATGAATCACAGTCCAATTTATGAATATCGTAATAGACTGCCCAAGTCGTGACGTCACAAACGTATGTCGGAGATTATAATGTTTCCAAACAAACAACAAACTCGTAACCATGGTAACCTATGTTTACATCTCATAAGAAAAAATTTGAATTTGCCGAAATAATGAGACCAAAGTTACTCGCAGTCAAACGGTATTTCCTTGCAAGGAACCACTTCTCATTCGAAGCCTGACCAGTCGGCAAAATCGCAGTATGTTTTATTTTATCGTCATCAACTGCGCACATTTTGTTCAATTTGAAGACTTTATCTGGAGCCTCCAAAAAGGCTTTGGAAGAAATTATTTCTTCGATGATTGGGAATGAACTGGTTGTATCCACAAGTTCTTCACTCAATAATCAACCGTATTTCCAAAACTGCCCAACTTTTCTATCAATCTTGACATTGATTCATCAAACACCTCACTTTCAAGAGCTGTATAAGGTTCTGTGGGATAAAGCTCCTCAGCAGATTTCACAGGTCCAGATTTTGGCTTTAGTGGTGCATTCCATGAGCATATATCATCTGTTACAGAGATATTGTAATGCCCAAAAAGTGCTAGAGCGGCAATATGATGACATTCGATGCCTTTATTTGGACATGAACATTCTGCCGATAAAATATCAAAGCCCTTTTCCAACTCTGTAAGTGAACAACTATTGAATATTGTCAAGGATGGAATTTTCCGAAAAAATTATTCGCAAGAATAATATAAAAGTCGAATTCTTAATCAATATTGTCAAGTCAGCAATACCGGAATTGCAGTAATGTTTTACATTTCGCAATTCGAACACAGAATGTTGAATATTTCACAACAAAAGTAAAACAAATTAATGGTTGTGAAATTATGGATTTCCGTGATGAACTCAATTATTGATTTGTGCAAACTTGACAAGATTGAAGGGAACCAACCTCGAACAGAAATTGTTTCGAGGGAGGTAGTCGATCGTGGGTCATTAAAGAAATTAGTCGCGTCGAGAATTCGGGATCCTTGGTCCTTCCCCGGCTGGTGTTTGTGTGACATGATGTTTATTCTAATGTAAGTACATTTTGATTACATTGAAATAAAACTGTAATGAACGGCTAACTATATTTTATTTATAAACTTTTCTTCGTTAATAAATAAGTTCTTTGTGTTGTTAACAATGAGTTTATTTCCCAGTAACCTCTACGTCCCTAGTCGCACCCTTAATAAGTAGGGTCGTGACATATGGTGGAGGCGCCGTATTCTAAAATAAAATAAAATAAATATTATATATTTGGTGAGATTCGTTACAGTTTTCAGTTATCATTTTATTTTCTATTTTTTATTCCTGTTTTTTTTTGTTGTTTGTTTTACGGTATTATTATTATTATTATTTTTTTTTTTTCTTTTCTTGCATTGATTTTTGATTTTGGGTGTATATCTATATTTATCACTGTGCGGTTACTTACAATTTGTATCCTTTGAATTTGATTTCTTATGTTAACACATGAACGGCGACAATCGGATAACTCGTAGTAAAGCTAAGGAAATTGACTCTGCGGGTAAATCTACGGTGCCAAGAAATTCACCAAAAACGACCGTAGATCAAACTTATTCAAAATTCACTCCCAATCATCGGAGCACGAATATTGGTTCGGGCCCAGAAAATCCATTTCTTCCCAATACTACTTTGGGTCGCAGCCCTACAAAAACTCCAAATCTCGAGGATTCGAATATATATTTAGATTTTCAAATTGAAGATTTATATGATAAAAATAACACAGTTAAACAGACTACACTCCATATTGAAACACCGGACAAACGAAACATCACCAGTACAGTAGAAATTAACACAAGCTCGGAAGCCGAAACAAATCCACCAGTTAATCAGGAAAAACTAAGACAAACATCATCGACAGAGAAGTTGATTAAAAATCAAGATAATCAGGAACAACCAGAACAAACACCATCGACAGCTCAACGTCAAAATCAAGATAATATGGCGAACGTAACACTGGAAAATGCTCTAGCCGAAGCAAAACACCCAGCCACTCCCAAATTCATGGAACCACCTCACTTCGACCCAAGCCTTGACTCCCCTGTAACATTTTTATCAAAATATGAAAAAACCGCTTTGTGTAACGGATGGAACGACTCTTACAAAATATCATATTTGGGAAACTTTTTGGAAGCGCCATCAAATTACTGGTATAGGGATTATTCTGACAACGCGGCTAATAAAAATAAGACATGGCAGGAAATTAAAGCAGATTTCATAAAAGAATATAGTGGCGACCAACCATTAAGAAAAATAAAATTCCGGCTGAACACTAGAAAACAAACAAGTACCGAGGATATAAAAAAATATTATTACGATATAGTGTCCTTATGTCAAGAAGTCGACCCCAATATGTCATTCGATACCTTTAGGGACCACTTTGAAAATGGCCTTCACTCTTCATTTTACGAAACGTACTATCTGATGAGTTCCAATGATTTAAATCATGAACGCTTAAAGTATCTGGTCATGAAATTAAGCGAAATAAGGGAGAGGGCTCTAGTTAACCAAATGACTGCACAGGCTTCATTACTCAACATAAACGATGAAAACGATCAGCAAAGGGCAAGACCTCAATATAGCGCAAACGTCGAACGATCGAGACCCCGAGGACGAGTATATCACAACAACTGGAATCAAAGACAAGCGGAACAAAGGGAAAGATATGACCAAAACTATACAAGAAATACACCCAATTATCGAGCACATCATAGAGGAAATGGTACATACCGAAATACATTCAGGGGATCAACTACAGGCTACAGAGGTTCAGCAGCAGGATATAGAGGGTCAACAACAGATTTCAGAAGACAGAATCATAGAGGCAACTTTAACCAAGGTTATAATAGAGGAGAAGACAGGCGAAGAGATAGGAGCATAAGCAATCCGCGATCACCCTATAGGACTCAACAGGGAAGCAACCTCCCAAACACAAGATGTAGTGACGGAAGACCGCGATGCTATAATTGCAACCGCAGTGGGCATTATTCATGTGAGAGGGATAGTAGAAATGTAAGATTTTCGAGAGAGTCATCCCCAAACGGGACAGGACGACTCAATTAGAAAGCCCCGACGAAGTCGTCCTCTACCAAGGGGACTGTAAGAAAAATATCTTGAGCGTTAAGGGAATTATAAATAATGTAGATAATTTAGAAATAATACTAGATACCGGATCGAGCCAATGCGTAGTTAATAGTGACCTAGTTCATAAAATAGACGCTCTAACCTGCCAAAAGTACCTAATAGCAGCAGGAGGGCAAAGAATTGCACCCTTGGGCATGTCAAAGGTAGACATAAAACTGGGAAATTTATCTGGATACGTTATGGCTCTGGTAGTGGAAAAATTGTCAAAACCACTAATATTGGGAGCTGACTTCTTGTCAAGAAACGCTGCTAAAATTGATTATGGACTGGAAACGGTACAGTTGAGTAATGGAAACGTGGATACCACTTTACAATTTGTACATAATGGCGGAGGAGTCATGAATGACATAGCTTTCCCAGCATATCCTAATCAGTGCCCAGGGGCATATTCAAATATTATGGATAACCACATAACCAAAATAGTTGCTAAGGATGACTATGTGTTGAAGCCGGATGTACAAATTACTATAAGACTAACAACGGACGTGGGGTACATATCTAAGGAAGATCTAGAGGGCACTCGTTTTATTGAGAATGACAAGTTACTGAGATCGAAAAGTATTATTTTGGATTTTCCGCTGAGTTTCATGGGAAACAGCCTGCTAATCAGAGCAATGACGAAGGGTCACCAGACCGTGAAGATCTACAGAGGGACTACGTTGGGATACTTGGAGAACCTACATTTATACAACCTAGTCATGGATTCAGCATTGTTCTGCATAGATGAGGCACAGGGGGAAGGCGTGGAGCATCAAGTCACAATGTCCGACCATAAAACCGGGCATATAAATGACAATGAGGTGAGGAAACGGCTGGAATGTCTTTTGGATGAGTTCAATGACATCTTCTCAAAGACGCCAAAAAACATGGGAAAGACCGATCTAGTCCATCATAACATTGAAGTAGGAGATGCCAGTCCAATAAAACAAAAAGCGTACAGAGTGTCCCAAAAGGAAAGAGAGATCATAGACAAGCAAATTGCAGAAATGGCGAAGTACAACATCATCAGACCCAGCCAGTCCGCCTGGTCCAGCCCTGTGGTATTAGTTAAGAAAAAGTCTGGGGAGACAAGGTTTTGTGTAGACTACAGAAAATTAAACGAGGTCACGAAGAAGGTAACTTACCCGATTCCTAACATCGACGACATCTTAACCTACCTAGGAGACGCGAAGTACTTTTCATCCCTGGACATGTTTTCTGGCTTCTGGCAAGTCAAAATAGAAGAACAGTCAAAACCTCTTACCGCTTTTCAAGCTCAGGGACATGGACTTTGGGAATTTAATTACATGAGTTTTGGACTATGCAACGCACCAGCCACATTCCAACAACTAGCCGACACAGTTTTTCAAGATCTGAAATGGAAGGATATCCTCATTTACCTCGATGACATCATAGTATTTTCTAAAACGTTCCAGGAGCACCTACAGAAATTAAGGAAAGTATTCGAACGCTTGAGGCAGGCCGGACTAACTCTAAAACCCAGCAAGTGTGAATACATGAAGGAGAAAATAAACCTATTGGGATACACAGTTACGCAACATGGAACCTTACCGGATGAGGGGAAAATCATATCTATCAGAGATTTTCCTAAACCAAAATCAGTGAAGGATGTTCAAAGTTTTGTAGGATTGTGCAACTACTATCGCAAATTCATAAAAAACTTTTCGAAAATAGCGCAGCCGTTGCACAAAATAACTAAGAAAGACGTTGGATTTACTTGGACAGAGGAACAACAATTGGCATTCGAGACCCTGAAGGAAAAACTCATCACGACGCCGGTCCTCGCACATTACAATCCCAATAAGGAATGTGAGTTAAGAACGGATGCATGCTGCGTGGGCATAGGAGCAGTTTTACTTCAAGAAGGCCCCGACATGCAACTTCATCCAGTGGCTTATGCCAGTCGAAGCCTCTCCAACGCCGAAAAGAACTACACCATCACAGAATTAGAAGGATTAGCAGCAATTTGGGCACTTAGTTATTTAAGACACTTGATTTATGGAAAACCTGTACGGATTGTCACTGATCATCACGCTCTTTGTTGGCTGAAATCGTTAAAGGATCCAACGGGAAGGCTTGCACGATGGTCTATCAAACTGTCCGAATTCGAACACACCATCGTACATAAAAGTGGGGTGTCGCACAAAGACGCCGACTGTGTTAGCCGCTACCCAGTTCTACAACCTGAAAATGTCGAAGAACTTAACGACGTTCCCACATTTACAATAGAGCTGGACGACATTTCAAAACTCCAACAAGAGGACAACGAAATTAACAACGTATTAGAGGCAATCAAAAATCCTAGCAATGTACCTATAGGAATAAGGAGACGAGCAAAAAACTACAGGATCGAGAATGATATTCTATACAAAATAAACTCCAGTGCACAGGGTAGAGAGAAGCTTCTGGTAATTCCGAAAAAATTGGTCGGAGAAGTAATGTATGCAAATCATTCCGAACCTCTAAGCGGACATCTGGGTACAACGAAAACATTAAGCAAAATTAGGCGAAGATTCTATTGGGAAGGACTCCAGAAGGACGTAGAAAAGTTTGTGAAGGGCTGTCCAGACTGCCAGGCAAGGAAAGGTCAACAAAGTAAGCCAATTGGACTACTCCATCCTATAGCTGTAGGTACGCCTTTCGAAAAAGTTGGAATCGATCTTCTAGGGCCGTTTCGGAAAAGTAAAAATGGAAAAACGATGATAGTTGTAGCGACGGATTACGCAACTCGATGGGCGGAAACAGAGGCATTACCAAGCGGAAAAGCGGGACCAGTAGCCAAATTCGTGCTGGAAAAAATTATAACAAGACATGGTGCCCCGAAACATCTGCTTAGTGATAGAGGAAGAGTATTCCAATCCGAGTTAGTCAAGGAATTGTTGAAGAAGATGGGCACTACTAGCCAGTTTACTACATCATACCATCCACAAACTAACGGCCTGACAGAACGATTGAATAAGACATTAGTCGATATGATCTCAGTGTATACAAACACCAACCAAACAGACTGGGACACATACCTTCCACATGTTACCTTCGCCTATAATTCAACAAAACAAGACACCACTCAATTTTCACCATTCATGTTGGTATATGGAAGGGAACCTATTCTCCCAATAGAGTCAACACTTTTGCCACCACCCAATCCTTTAGACAGTACAGAAATTCGCAATACAGCTCTTGCGGTTAGAAACCTAGCTGTACAAAACATACATCGTAGGCAGAAGATTGACAAGATTCGGTACGACGCCAAACATAAACACGTGGAGTACAGGGACGGAGACCAAGTAAAAGTATTTACGCCTGTTAGGAAAGTGGGGAGAAGTGAAAAACTTTTGCTGAGGTGGTTCGGTCCATATTACATAACTAGAAAGATTTCAGATGTGGATTACGAAGTACAGAAGGGACCGAATGGAAAATCTAAAAAGGACGTAATACATGTCAGCAGAATTCTACCCTACAATGACCCATGGCAACCCGAAGCAACCCCGTACACTTCATCTTAACATTTAAATAAATTGAACAAATAATCAAATAATAATAAGATAAAATAATAATCATATAATAATATCAATAATTTCAAGGGTAAAAGATTAGGATAAATTAGAATTAGGTAATTTAAAATTGATGGGCTTCAATATTGGACATAATCGTGAGAATCGGAACACATGCGTACGAGTAGGATAATTTATTAATATACATTCACATGGTCATAAAGACAAATATAGGTACAAAAACATACGAGATAATATTTCAAGGTCAAGCATCACTAAAGTACATTCCCTTAGGTTGTTCATATCGCTAAATAGCATTAAGTGCTATGAGGAGGACATCAACGTTGAAGTGAGCGCAGGAGCTTACTGGAAACCGTTACCACAAACCGTGGTCTATGAGGCCACGATTCCATTAAACTATAAAACAATGTGGACAGAAGACAGGGTACATGAAACGGAGGAAATTCAGCAGAAATGCGATAACATGAGCAGTGAGGAGTGTATACGAATTGGTCACATGAATGAATTGTCTAAAGCATTCTCGAAGGAATTCCAAATACTTAGTGACGGTTGGAGTACATCATCAATGAGAATAGGCAAAAGTCAACCATTAAGGCATAAAAGGGCCCTGGACTTCATAGGGTCTGGATTAACTTGGTGTTGTGGAGTGGCTACGATGGAAAAACTTAAATTAGTAGATGATAATGAGAAATATGTAGAACAAAGGCTGGATAAGATAACAGAGGGATTGTCAATGGATTTGAAACAGGTGACCGAAAATTCAGAGCATTTCAAGGAATACGAACATTCGGTGAAAATAGCATTTAAAGAAACGGAGGAAAAAATCAAATACATGGAAAGGTACACGATGGAGATGCAGAGCAGAATATCGAAGTCCACAGACGAACAGGAACGAGCCATCTTGAACTTATTCAATGTTGGATATTCTAATTTGAAGAGGTCTATAATGTTGACAAGAGCTTTGAAAAGACAGACAATAGTGAATTCATGTAAACATCACAAAGTTCCATCTGAAATAATAAATCCACGTATTCTAACAAAGGACTTGGAGGAACTTCAACAACGGATACAAGTTTCGGGCAAAGGACTGGCCATCCCAACGTCTGAAATTTCCAAGTACTTTGAACTTCCAATATGTGATTGTTCGTTCACGGAGACAACAATGTTTGTACAGATTAAAATTCCAGTCATAAGGGAAAATGAAAGTTGGCAGCTATTCGAATTAATTACCACCCCGTTTGCTTGGTTCAACCAGACGTGTTCAATACCACACCAACCCCTGTATATGGCAGTTTCTTCCTCCAACAACAAAGAAGATCGCAGCAGGCAGATTTCTGGAACAGGTTTACATCTCTGCAAACCATATCATGACAAGCTATGCTTTGTGCCTAGATTCTCTGGAGATAATATCCAGGGGCCAGAATGTGCGAAGAAACTCTATGAAGGCACAACCGTTCAGAAGCTAAGTGAATACTGCCCAATGACTTGTCACTCTGCAACATCAATGATAATATCTGAGATATATGAAGAGACTTACGTCATCACTCACCCAGAAAAGAATCTGAAGATAACATGCCAGAAGAACTCGACGACGGACGTAACATCCATTCATTCGAGACAGGGTGCCATCAAAATAAAACTTCCATGCAGCTGCTACTTACATACCAAAGAGGACACTTTGATTCCAAAAAGATTTCCATGTTCAGACCAATTGGGCCCACAGGACACAGTTCTAGTCCATACAATCCCAGCAATCTGGTCAAACTTGAAATCTTTTGTTCTTAATCCAGAGGGGAAGCACGCACTACCCATGTACAAAAACATGTCGGAGTGCCTGAACAGCAATTGGACGCTCCAAATTCCTCATTTAAATTTAACGTCTAGCAGCAGCATGGTTCAGAACATCTTGGATTCTATGGAAGAAGCACAATCAGTGTACCATATAAGATCGTATAGCGACACTTACGGACTTCACACTGACTCACTGTTTTTGATTTGGAACATTACTTTGTCTATTCTAGTGGCATATCTTATATTCAGTCACAATAGAATGGTCATGGCAGCTACAATTATTCCATCCGCTCGGTGTCACACGTCACCGCCGTCAAGCACCACTCATGACCTGATATTCAGCTTGGTGTGCATAACCTTTGGAATTTTCATGCTTTACTCCATTCTCCATTTCATTTCTCGGTACTTTTGTAAACCTAAAAATATCAGAGAAAAAAATGAGCAGCTTGACCTAGATAATCTACATAGAAGCAAAGAAGAGAAAAGTGAAATATTTGAAGCTAAATTTGAAAGTGATGAAGGGTCACACAATTTTGGAAAAAGGAATAATTCTAGGTTCAAGATAGAATTACCAGGCAAACAGGACCTCCTATCACTATCCCCTGGTGAAAAATTAAGTGCAAGCGTAGAATGTATTGAAATTCTTACGTGATGCACTTACTACGAGTAAACTACTAATGTATGCCCTAGTTACTCATTTATAGTAGACAGAAACTTAAGAAAGCAAGTAGTAATACCCCTTGGAGCTCCTCTAGTGTGCTTTTTGCCTTGTTATTTAAGCCTAAATTGTGTAGCTACTAAAAACAATTTTAGGATAAATATCATCGTAAATTGGTTACACTCTAGATTCCTTATTGACATATTTTAAATAAAGAGTAAAGATGCAGGGGTCATCTCAAGAAAGTGAATTGTTGTAGAAAGCGAACAATGAGTAAAATAAATGTCAAATTTTGAAGAAATTGCTATATCGATGAGATTAAAATGTTATGATAAAGTTGGGAAATTAAATTCACCTGGAGGTAGGGGGTAGAGGGCATACACTTTTGATAGGGGAGTCGACAAATCCTACATTGATAATAACAAGGACAAAATATTTTTTTTCTCTCTAATTATTTATTTTTTTTTTTTTTTTTTTTTTTGTCCTAACCTTGTTTTAATATACACCTACTCTAGGAATGCATGCTGCTGATTGTGCAGATCATGGATAGCATTCCTAATTTCATTTAATTAAGATATTGGGCATTATAGGAGCATATACTTACCCTTTGTATCTTTTGTTTCATGTAAAACCTGCCATCGCAACATCGCCCAAAAGATGCCATCATCCAATGCACACATTCCCCATGGAAGAAGAACTCCAACAAAATCATGTTATGTTATGGTTAGTCAACAATCAGTCAGCGCCAACAATTTTTGGCCACGCCACGGGGAGCCCAGTCATTGATAAGTCCTAGCCAGTCTAATTGGACAACAAGATTGCCGAGGGATCCCGCCTATGAATAGCAAGCAAGACGTTCCTACAAGGTGGTTAAGAATCCTAAGTACCTACTCAATATATGAAGGGAAAAGGGTCGTGTCGAGCATGAGTCAGCCCGAATTAACACCTGGCTAATAAAAACAACTCGACACCAAAAAACCTCAACCTGCAATTGAGGAGGGCTTGCTGCAGCGATAGTTATCTTAAAATCCTGCAACCCGAAGTCGATTTAGGCACTAAATCAGACAGAAGGATGAAACAGAAAATTGAAGAAGTAACCCCATTGTTTCATCATTATGGCATCAACACACTACATGCCATAAGTCACAAACAGCTGAAAGGACATTTACGCTGAAAGTGCGCTTTCCGAACACAAGCTCCAATTAAATGGCAGATGTGGTTCCTGCAGTGGCTCCTGCGACGCGCGACAGCCTTTAGCGACGATGACCATTCCATTCTATTCAGCGAGTTCACAAACACAGCTCGCTTCGACGAAGAAGACCCATGGCGCCAGCGGTAGCAGTACCACTTGGTTCATGTGCATTACGGACGATATTACAAACTATGATGGATATTCAGTGTAAAGTGCGTTCTCAAGTGTTGCGTTTACGGTGGCAAGGTTATATATTTTGTAATTTATATTGTATAAATATATTTATATATTTTTCTTTTATATGGGTAAATGGACATTGTATTTTGATATTGTACACGTTTTTAGTTAGTTAGAGCTTTAAAGCTGGGGTCCAGCTTTCCCAGGCCCGGGGGATATGTCAAGGATGGAATTTTCCGAAAAAATTATTCGCAAGAATAATATAAAAGTCGAATTCTTAATCAATATTGTCAAGTCAGCAATACCGGAATTGCAGTAATGTTTTACATTTCGCAATTCGAACACAGAATGTTGAATATTTCACAACAAAAGTAAAACAAATTAATGGTTGTGAAATTATGGATTTCCGTGATGAACTCAATTATTGATTTGTGCAAACTTGACAAGATTGAAGGGAACCAACCTCGAACAGAAATTGTTTCGAGGGAGGTAGTCGATCGTGGGTCATTAAAGAAATTAGTCGCGTCGAGAATTCGGGATCCTTGGTCCTTCCCCGGCTGGTGTTTGTGTGACATGATGTTTATTCTAATGTAAGTACATTTTGATTACATTGAAATAAAACTGTAATGAACGGCTAACTATATTTTATTTATAAACTTTTCTTCGTTAATAAATAAGTTCTTTGTGTTGTTAACAATGAGTTTATTTCCCAGTAACCTCTACGTCCCTAGTCGCACCCTTAATAAGTAGGGTCGTGACAATATATTGATGCTAAGAGGCAACAAAATCATACCTATAGACATCTTGTAGCGTTTATTCTTCTTATACTGTCCAATACTTCACCTCTTATCATAGAAAGCTTGGCGTCAAACTCCATTTTCTGGACATGATTGGATTCCAAAGCATTTTCACATTTTTTATTTGTTTTATTGTCGTTCTCAAAGAAAATATTTCTGCTAGGAAGCTTGAGAACGTGCTAAGAAGCCATGTTTCTTACAAAAGTCTGAAAAAACCTAAATAACTCACAAATCAAAATAATTAGCACGTAAACAACGTAACTTCAAAATGTTCAAAGTAATAATTATACACTAAAATCAGCTTACCTTATCAAAAACTTATACTTATCCAGTAAATCTCACTTTTGTCCAACTAAATATCAACGTTAAAAGTCTTATTCGCATATAATGACTCCAAAAACACTCAAAACTCAGTTTTCCACATGTGATGTCAAAATCAGTGAAAATAGGTTATGATGAGTTTGTTTGGAAACATTTTAAGCTCCGACCTACGTTTGTGACGTCAGACTTAACCAGTCTATAAAGCATGTTTGTTAACCTTTAACCTACAATTTTGACTGTCACTGTAACTTTAAATAAAAAATGAACTTCAAATACTGTTATAATTATGCTAGATTAAGTCTTTTTATGAAACTACATATCGTATAAATTATATTGATTTTGAATTTTGATTATATGCTTAAATATATTGATGAATATGACGAAGCTTTCTTTTTAATTTTCCCGTAGGGTATAATATGTTGAACAAGGTAAGTAGAGAATGTCTTCACGTTGCTTTTGTACTTTAAATATTTTTTTTTCCAATAATGTATTAGCTGTCTTTTATTTGTTTCGGGAAGTGCACGTTGTGTACATCGTGAGTAGTGAGTATGTACTGCTCTTGATGATGATTGATCTAACGTACTCAGGGGAAGAATTTTTTATCCAAATTTCGCTACTCTTCTCATATTTAGAAATGCGAAAATATGAAAACCCTACTCTAATCAATGAACGAGCTCGACTTCATCACTCTTAATCGCAAAACAGATTGGTGTCAACGACTGGTCTTATCTCCCCAACAAAAATGCAAACATATTAATCTCCCAACCGCACCGCACTCCCCATCCTAATCTCCGCACCCGGCCACCCCGCAACCATAACCCTACACTACGCCTAAAAATCAGCTCACCATCATTCTAATAGCAAACGATCAAAGAATTGAATCAATAGCACGCGTCATCTATACAAACAACAACAAAGTGGTAACAACACTACCTTGATTATAGATATAAATTAGTAACGTCTCGTTGTCTCAGTGGTTTAGACAGTCGCATGCCAATCCAAAGACCGCGGATTCAACCCCACTAGCCGCACAAACTTTTCCATCGGAGTGATGTCATCGCTCGATGACCTTGACCGGTACAAAAAAATGCAGAATCGACCTGCGATTTTCATATGGGAATTTACATGTAAAAATGACCGAAATTGCGGCTGGAGGAACATTGCTTATCTACTAGCCACTATGATCATCCTTGAACAACAGGTATTACTTTTTCTCTCCAAGTGATTCAACCTGCAAAACTACTGCGATGCATTATTTTCAACTGCACAACAATCACAAAACTCATTATCACATCCGTGTCCTTCAGAATATTCTGAACATGGCGTTTATTCTGATGGGCCAGACGTGCAGTGACTCCATATACTTATGAGTGACTCGATAAACTACAGTGACGCCAATGCATGTCGTCGTTTCTATTGGTCGTCCGCCATATTCTGGCAGAACATTGCTCGCATTCATAAGACGAAACAGTTGTGGAACTGTTTCCGCTCCTTCTCATGAATTAAGCGGAAGCGTTGATTGAATAAGTACAGGAAGATACCTAATGTCTGTGTAAATTTTCGTGGCTCGCGACAAAAACTGTCCCTATCTTTCTTCAATAAATGCGAATACCATCCTCCGTCTTTGTCAACAACAGCTGATGCCCACGAATATATGGACTGATTAGTGCTGCCATCAAGAATTTGACGACATTTTTAGTAAGCCGTCACATGTCGGGTAGAAGTGGGGGCTTGCGGGGAGCATGCATTAAATAACTGAAATGGGAAATTCGGTTTGGGCGACAAGCAGTGTTGTCAAATTGAGTAAATCTTCAATTGATATAGGGAAGAGATAGAGATGATCTATCATTATTTGATAAATAACATCTGTATGATGGTTGAATACCTAAGTTAATTCAGATTTAATTTATCTGTATTTAACACGTGTTCCCATCAGGTACATATACCTAGTAAATGAATTTGTACTTAAGTCTGAGCGGACATGCACTAGCCTAGTTTACACCGATAACTCGTTTAGTTCGGTCCGATAGGACCAAGTGGGTGGGGATAGTACGGTAGGACCAATGCTTGCTTCTCGCCCGTTTACACAGTCTGGCAACGCGTGAACTAAATGAGTACGCGCGCAATTCATCAAATATCAAAAACAAGTCGAAATAATTTATCAACACAATTCGTAACCAAAAAAAAACATAAGTAGGTATGCTCAGATTGCCATAGAAACTCAGAACCAACACAATTCACAATAATAACAATCAACATAACCTCAAAATTTTGATCCAGGACGAACCAAATTTAGTTCGGTACACCTGCTGGCAAGTACCGAACCAAGAGCGGACCAGCTTAGTCCGCAACTGTTTACACCATTCGAACCAAATATTTGGTTCTGATATAGTTCGAATTTAGTACTTGGTCCGCGGACCAAGTTGTCGGTATAAACTAGGCTACTGATTACTATAAGAGGTAATTATTTATGATTTTTGTAGGGTCTCAAGACGAGTGTAATTTTTTTTTAAGATAGATGAGAAGAATAAAGGCTCAATACTTACTTGGTTCCGGAATTGCTTGATTTCCCGGATAAAACGCGTGAAAGTTTTTTATCGATTATACAGGGTGTCCACCCCTGTAACATTTGAACTGAAAAAGTGAACTGGTTTCATAACAACTATGAAAAAGATTGACTTTTCATTATTTTTAGTGTTTAATCGTTGATTGAATAAGTATTCAATCAACGGTTTAATACTATAGTGAATTCTTCTGAAATTAGTAACATCACAATGATTTTTATTTTTTACTTCAAAAACGATGCAACAAAAAAAAGAACCTTTTTTGGAAAATTGAACGGAAAATAAAAAAACATATTTTCACTTCGTGACTTCTCAGTGGCGTAAAACTTTTTTCTTCAAAATTAAGAATTAGTGTTGCTTTAGGTTTGCTCCTGGAAAAGTTGGACTCAAACGAAAAGATACTTGGAAACCTCGGAAAAACTTTCTGAAAATTTCAACAAAATCGAATGAAATTCAATGTGAATCTTACAATAATCATTGGACTGCTCGTGCCATCCCAGAACGCCCCGAACTCCCGATAGCGACTTGGCAACCGTGCTGGTATGCCACCAAATTGATGGATCAAAAGTTTACAGAAATCTTTCGCGTTGAGGTTAAGATAATTAATGTTTTGGAATACAGATGGCCGAGACTAGCGGCTCCTAACGGGGAATACTTTCCACGGTCTCTTTATCTCCCATATGGTTAGGCATCTTCCTGTAACTTATTCAATCAACGGCGGAAGTCTCATATAAGACTCAACATTCAACTGTCAGATGCCAAAGAGTGCTCCCGGAGCGTAGCGGGCATTGTTTCGTCTTATGAACGCGACCAATGTTTATCGTTGTGTTGCCATTGACAACCATTTGACAACCATTGAGAGTTTGAAATGTTATTAAGTTGCGGTTTGTGAAAAATATTTTTTAACAAGGTTTCTTAGTGATTTGACTATTTGTTCATAATGTACGTACTTATTTATTATATTATTTTCTTATTCCTATTTTTCAAAAATTGCGACGTTCCTGAACGCGCCCAAGCGTTCGCCTTAACATGGCCTCAATGGCGTCACTGTAGTTTATCGAGTCACTGTAGCCAGACGTTCATGCCATAACTGCAACGTCGTTTCTAAATTTGCTACAAACGCTGACGAAACTTCATGACTCACAACCCGCAAATGTATCTTATAAAGATTTCCATTTTCGACTCCACTGGCTACAACTTTTCCATCTTTCAGAAAAACACCCTTACTCCCATTGATTTTTATCGTGAAGTCAATACCACGTTTCGCAGCCATTTTAACCGAAAATAAATTGCATATCATGTGAGGTGTAAACAACACATCATGCATTATTCCTGAAATCCATTTATGGCCCACAAGTGTCTCAATTTTGACAGTCCCTTTTCCCAAGGCTTCCACTTTTTCTCCATTTACAATATTAATCGAAACTGGTTTGGACAGCAACTGGAACTCGTCACACACCTCGTCGTTGTTGGTCATGTGCTCAAATGCAACTGAATCAATCACCCAATAATGTTTAGCCTTTGATTTTGTTGAGCCTCCAACATAAGCCACAGGACCTGATTGACCACCGGAACCAGGATGACCGGTTTTCTTCCTTTTTGCATTGTAGTCGGAATTAGGACAGTTTTTCACCATATGCATTTTGGAACCACACCCAAAGCAGCCGTTACAATCCTTGCGTAGATGTCCTTTGCTACCACAAGTAAAACAACCAGTCTTTGCAGCATGGGAAAGCGACATGTTGCTAGAATTCCACAGGTACACGGAATACAGACAGGATCCGTATTCCGTGTACTGTGGAATTCCATAGCAACACGTCGCTTCCCTATATTGTAGTCTGTGCACTTCTGTCAACACGACTAGACATACTTGTCCCCTTGTCTTCACTCAATACGTAAGGACGTGTTGTTTCGTTTCTTCCACACGACTTCTATCAGCTGAATTTGTCAATTTGTCATTATTTGTCAAAATTTGTCATTATTTGTATTGTATTCATTGGATCGACGGTGGTGGTATGTTTACGTTTTGTGAGTTTCAGTTTCATTGTGGAGGTGTTTTTCGGTATTGCCAGGAAGCAACCATCTCTTATTACAAAGTAGATTCAATGGAGCCTTAGGAAAGCAAGATAGAATGATAGAAATGCATCATGAGCAAAAAAAATCTGAAGAACATCAACTTGAACGCATCGGTTTAATATAAACATGTGGCTCACAGAACTTATATCCACGTTTTGTCAAGAATACGATATGTTATAACTTAACTTGAATTTTACAAAGAGTGATACAAAATAAGGACTAAATTGACAAAATATCATTGAAATGCCAACCCAAAATCAGTAATTCGCGGCAAAACTCACAACATCGGCAGGTAAATCGCTTGGTTAATGAATAGGTATGTGTCGGCAGTTCTTTTAAATTGGAACTCACATTCTCCCGTTATAAAATATGTTATTGAAACGTAGATTTCGATGAATGACTCACATACCTATTCATTCGATTAAAAAAAAATATGAATTAGCGGAATTCGAACTATGAATTGTTCTGATTCGTTTCAGTCTGAAAGGTTGGATTCACAAAAATATCCGCTAAAAACAGTTTATTAAAAGCATCCCGATAATTTATTGATATTATATACTACCTATTGTTCTTTAAACAATAATGAAGATTCCAATTCCAAAGGCCGCGAAGGTAATGAAGATGAGTTGTGGGAAACTCAAAACGTACCTATATTTTTATAACCACGTATTTTAAATTAGGTATTGATTTTCTATTTCTTCACGTCCATGTGCCCACGTGTACTCATTTCGCGACCAAAATAATATTATCCTAACTTGTTAGCTGCAAAACTATTTTTATTATACTTAGCAGAAAATACTACATTTTCAACTGTTTATAAAATACAGTAAATATGACATTTTCGGAACAGCGCACGGAATTTTTTTCCCAATCCCTCTTTCCGTGCGCTTAATCGTTGCTATAGACACATTACTCGTTTCTAATGTAATGTGTCTATAGCAACGATTAAGCGCACGGAAAGAGGGATCGGGAAAAAATTTCCGTGCGCTGTTCCCAAAATGTCATATTCACTGTATTTTATAAACAGTTGAAAATGTAGTATTTTCTGCTAAGTATAATAAAAAATATCGTTCATTACTCGTCCAGAAATGGATTTTCCGTTCTTGCATGACTTCCCGTGTTCGGCTTGTCACGCGCGCACGAAAAAATCCTCATTTCTGTGCTGGTAATGAAATATACTATTTTTTTTCTTAGTAGAAATACACAGAAAGACTCACATATTCTCCCAAAGAAATCTCTTTAAACTGAATTTGGTATCAAACATCAAAAAGTTAGTTTTTTCCGCGATTTTTACCGTATTATGAGTTTTTCCCACAGGTTTTTCCAAATAATCGAAAAATTTCAAGCTACTGCTATTTTCCGAAAACTAGACGGAAATTATTGTGAGTTTTGCAGGCACCCCAGAATTACCCCCTCGAATAACTTCGGTCAGTCAGATTCAATACAAAAGAATACCACTATCACGTCAACATACACCAACACCATAGAATAAAATTGAAAGTCCCTACGAAATGTCAAAAATGTTTAGGGAAAAATGAAAAAGTCACTAAGATTTTGAAACACGTCTTGACAAAACACGAACATTGCCGAACTGATATCATGACGTGCACGGAATAACGTTTTTGTCACGCCTTGCTTCCACATGTTGAAATCAACAGTGGTATTCAACATGTTGATTACCACTGTTGATTTCAACATGTGGAAGCAAGGCGTGACAAAAACGTTATTCCGTGCACGTCTTGATATCAGTTCGGCAATGTTCGTGTTTTGTCAAGACGTGTTTCAAAATCTTAGTGACTTTTTCATTTTTCCCTAAACATTTTTGACATTTCGTAGGGACTTTCAATTTTATTCTCTGGTGTTGGTATATGTTGACGTGATAGTGGTATTCTTTTGTATTGAATCTGACTGACCGAAGTTATTCGAGGGGGTAATTCTGGGGTACCTGAAAAACTCACAATAATTTCCGTATAGTTTTGGAAAATAGCAGTAGCTTGAAATGTTTCGATTATTTGGAAAAACCAGTGGGAAAAACTCATAATACGTTAAAAATCGCGGTAAAAACAAACTTTTTGATGTTTGATACCAAATTCAGTTTAAAGAGATCTCTTTGAGAGAATATGTGAGTTTTTTTGTGTATTTCTACTTGGAAAAAAAAAATTGTTTTGCAGCCAACAAATTTGTATAATATTATTTTGGTCGCGAAATAAGTACACGTGGGCACATGGACGTGAAGAAATAGAAAATCAATACCTAATTTAAAATACGTGGTTATAAAAATATAGGTACGTTTTGAGTCTCCCACAACTCATGTCCATTACCTTCGCGGCCTTAGGAATTGGAATCTTCATTATCGTTTGAAGAACAATAGGTAGTATACCTATGATATCAATAAATTATCGGGATGCTTTTAATTAACTGTTTTTAGCGGATATTCTTGTGAAACCAACGTTTCAGACTGAAACGAATCAGAACAATTAAAAGTAAGTCGCTGATTCCGCTAATTCATATTTTTTTAAATCTACGTTTCAATAACATATTTTATAACGGGAGAATGTGAGTTCCAATTTCAAAGAACTGCCGACACATACCTATGCATTTACCAAGCGATTTACCTGCGGATATTGTGAGTTTTGCCGAGAATTACTGATTTTGGGTTGGCATTTCAATGATATTTTGTTAATTTAGTCCTTATTTTGTATCACTCTTTGTAAAATTCAAGTCAAGTTATAACATATCGTATTTTTGACAAAACGTGGATATGAGATCTGTGAGCCACATGTTTATATTAATCCGAACCGTTCAAGTTGATGTTATTCAGATTTTTTTTGCTCATGATGCATTTCTATCATTCTATCTTGCTTTCCTATGGCTCCATTCTATCTTCTTTGTAATAAGAGATGGTTGCTTCCTGGCAATACCGAAAAACACCTCCACAATGAAACTGAAACTCACAAAACGTAAACAAATAATGACAAATTTTGACAAATGATGACAAATTGACAAATTCAGCTGATAGAAGTCGTGTGGAAAAAACGAAACAACACGTCCTTACGTATTGAGTGAAGACAAGGGGACAAGTATGTCTAGTCGTGTTGACAGAAGTGCACAGAATGCAATATAAGCAGAGCGACGTGTTGCTATGGAATTCCACAGTACACGGAATACGGGTCCAGATGTAGTGTGTCAATGTCACACCAGTCACATCACGATGTCTTTTTTTTTCTTTTATCTATGACGATGTCATTGTCAATATCGTGTGTCATCACTAGTGTCAATTCCAGCATGAAGACATGCGCGAACCATGATACTAAATTTGTTTTAGTATCATGTGCGCGAACGGCATACCGCTTTGTGTGCATCGTCGATGTAGTTTATGTTTTGTTTGTCTGGACCTTTTTGTGTGAATGTTACATAAGCGCATGGACGCCCCATATCTTGGTGAACATCCCTATCGGCAACTCAACGCAAAACCGAGATTGGGAGGATTGCTAAAAAAAAAAACAAGAACTAGCAAATCATAAAATATTTAATACATCAACGAGAGGGGATTTGCAACAGAGTACTCGGAAAATGTGACAACATGTAAAATCGTGGGAATCGAATATAAACAAAAACAAGTAGCTTCAACCAAATGCTGTTCTTGTGAACATAATATCACAGTGCCTGTAAATAAACCCCATTTTTCTTACTTCAACCACTACTGGCGCAATTGTATCATTTGCCATTATCATTAGCTCTCAACTTATTCTACAACCTTCAATCAATTTTTAATTTTCGACAAGCATAAGGATCTAAATAAATTTACGTTATTTCTTGATACATATTTTACGTAATTATTTGGGAACTGCAAATTTTGGTAGGCATAGACCAAACTTGGTCTCGATTCCTGAGAAAATGGGTACAGATACGGAGTATCCACCCAAATGGTCAACGTTAGATTTGACTTGGTCTCCACCAATTGAAGGCACTTTCAGTTCAGAACCAGCCGGGCGACTAAAATACAAAAAAAAAGCAATATAAGATCAATGTCAAGTCCATCCTTCTATCTGACTATGAATTTCTCAAGCTTACCTTCCTCCAAAATCAACGTACAACATCCTTTGAAGAAGTTCATAAGTCACAAGAGTGACACCAAACTGTGGCGATGATCTGAATACACGAGCTATAAGAAAAAGGTTAATTCGCTTAATAAATCGAACACACAAAATCAGAGAAATTAAGGCCGATTTTCCAAGGTGAGACTGTGTTGAACCGGAAGTTGCATCTAAACACACCGGCAAAATTAGGGGAACGCACAAAATATATATATATACAAAGTTTGACATCAATTTTCTCTAGAACTCTATGCTCGATTTCAATATATTTTTTACTGGATTGTCGATCGGCTCTTCAAGAATACATCTGACTAGTTTTCGTTATAAAATTATTCGTCTTATACCATATACAGGGGCGAAAAGGAAGTGAAGATTTTTTGTTGTTTTTTGAGACACTCTGTGGATTGAACCGTTGAATATGGTCTATAGCATCACATTGTAGCCTGATCTTTTCTAAACATTTCCGTTTTTTATTTTCTGTGATATCTCAATTTTTAACGAAAATACAGGGTTACATATATTAAATATATAAATACAGGTTAAATACAGCGTTCCCCTAATTTTGCCGGCGTGTGTAGTTAGAGTATACGAACAGTTTACAATCAAAATTAAACTTCTGAGTGTATACGGATGCGACTTATTTCGAATCAGCTTCAATCGGTTGGTGTAGCAGAGTGTAATTTTGCAATGTCAAATTTTATATAATAAAGGGTGGTGCAACCAAGATGGGGAGAACGATTGTGGAAGAATGGTGAGGAATTTGGATTTTTTTGTACATTATAGTTAGTCAAAGAGACTATGTTTTCAAATATGGCCATAGTACAGGGTGCCCCAACAAGTTTGTGGCAAACTGAACTTGATTTTTTTTAAATGGGAAACCAAACGAACCATAAAACATTCATGAACACAATAATCACATACACTTTGATTGAAATTATTTGTTTTTATAAAGGGTGGTCAAGTTTCGCAAACACGACCTAGTTACAATTTTTTCAAATAAAACACCCTGTATATCATATTTTTATCTTGAAAATAACAACATTAGCTTGCAAAAAACACCATACATCATACCTTCCTGATCAAAAGTTTTTCCAGAAATCACCTGCGAATACAAAAGTTTCATCATTATTTACTCAGTTCTTAAAATTATGTGGCCATGAAGCCATGACATCACGAATGAGAGATAACTTTTCACAGCTACTACGTATACTGAAAAAAATCCATTTTCATGATTTATTTGAAAATGGGTCATTTCTGCCAAGTTCAAGATTTTATATCTAGGCCTTCCTTTGTTCAATTATTGTGAACTTTTCAGGAAGTACATTATTGATTGTACCCCTCTTTCGAACAGTGTTAGCAATTTTTTATCAAAAAATCGCGCAGAAAAACAAACTAGATCTCAACCTTTGTAGACGTGAAAAAGGGGCACTAACCAGTTTTTTGAAAAAAATAGCCAGGGCACGTAAACTGACAAATGGATTCAAGGTTTTGAATCCACAATCAATTATTTGATAAATGATGCAGGATCAAAGTTTTGGTGCGGTTGGGGGTGTTCCGTTTATTCTTTGGATCAGTGTATACAGGGTGCCACAGATTCGAGTGCATGCATGGGGATCTCAGTTATTATAAGAGATACTGGGTCGGTTGAGCTGCGCATTTTTATGCCCAAGAAAATGCCATTTTTAAATTTGAAAAATTCCGACTACTTCCGAAGATATTCGAAAAAAACCGAAATTTCGCAAAAACATTATCATGTTTTAGAATGTATTGCACTTTCTCACTGCCACTTTTTCTCCTCTACAATATGGCGGTGTCAAATTTAAAATCTGACGATTCGTCATTGACCGGCCATCATCAAGTTAATTTTTTTAAATACGAACCTGGATTTTTTATTTTATTTTTAGTTATCCTTTGACGTCCTAAGGCATTGACGTATAGCAACCATCGAAAAAAATACTCATCTAAAAACTAATTCTAGAGAAAATAAGTTAAGCAACCCTTGTCTCTCTAACACATAGTTTGGTTCATAAATCCATCTTCATTCGACACGTTATTCTTATGAGAAAACCTGCACAACTAAACAAAACTGATTGACTGAACCAAACCCGAAAAACATCCAATAACTCTACATTCAATGAGATTAAACTAAATCCACAAATGACATGGAAAATAAAAAAAAATACATAAACCATCTTGTAGAGGAGTAAAAGTGGCAATGACAAAGTGTAATTTAATTTAAAATGTCTATTCAAACAAACGCTGAAAATAATAAAAACGTTTTTGCGAAATTTCGGTTTTTTTCGAATATCTTTGGAAGTAGTCGGAATTTTTCAAATTTTTATGTAATTTTCTTGAGCAAAAAAATGTGCAACTTGATGGATATATATATGCACCTTGGTCAAAATCGAAATCCTATCGTGAAATAATCTACGCGATACGCGAACGCCGGGACTGATGATTCGCATAGGCACGAGTGAGACCAGGGGGTCAATTCTTGACCGTTCGCAAATTTAAAACGTATACGCAAAAATACGATCACCATGTTATTTCAAATGATGCTGATCGCACAATTGCGTATACGTTTTGATTCGGAGGGTCAAGAATTGACCCCCAGAACGTAGTTTTTACCATCGTATTTGGCTTCTTATTGCATACCCAGAGTCACACGTAGTGAAATAAAGAGGAGTTTATTTTATTATTTTTTCTTGCCATTGCGATTGTGCGCGTGTCGGTGCGATTTGTTAAATTTGTTCACCAAATCTAGTGGTTCTGAGGAAACTGTATTATGTACCTACTTACTTTATTTTGATTCTGCGATGTATCGATGTTTCTCATTCGTATTTTGTTTTGATAAAAAGGTACTATCACAAAATATTATATTTATTAATATTAGTTTTTATAATTTTTATGATCCCGCAATTTTTCTGGAGAAAATTCTTAACTAAAATCATACCTCAGGGGAATAGCGAAGACTAGAACCTCGGAATGTATTTGGTATTTTTTGAGGACTCCTCTGAATCAAAACATAATCAATTTTTATTCCAATTCGTACTCTTGCGATAATTTTTAAAGATTTTAAATTAACTTCATTCAAATAATATAATATAATATAGGATATACGAAACTTTTGAAATCCAGAAGAAAAAGGATGATTTAACTGGAGCGGTAATATACAGGGTCCCATAAGAATACGGCAAGGGATATAATATATATATTTGGTATTGCGAAATTATTAACTGATATGAAGTATATCATATTAGTAAAACACTTTCCTTCATCAAGGTAAATATTAATTCCGCATTACAGTATTAATTATTATTATTAATACAGCAAAAATACGATAATACGAATTGGAATAAAAAGTATCCTTTGTTTCTGAAGAGTTATCAGAAAAATAGCATATGTACGTCCCGAAGTTCCGAGGTACTAGTCTTATCTATACACCTGAGTTATACCTACAGCCTACAGCGTGTGCCCAAATTTAAAAAAATGGAAAGATTTTCATAATTGGTTTCAGCGAAAAAAAGTACCTATTCTTCATAAAAAGTTTTGCTTAAAAAAAAACATGATTCATCCAGAAATTAAGTAATTTGTATATACAAAAATTGCGAAAATATTAATTTTATCTAGGAGTAAGCTACCTCTGATCTTAATTATTAAGAAAAATTTTATTTGAAAGAGTTGTTCACAATCAAATGATATGAGTGACTTTGTAGTTGGTCAGGCTTGATTTTTGTATTTTTTTATTTTTTTACATTATTAAGAAATAGACAGTAGCACTACTTGGTATTTATCAACTTTTCAGTGTGTTCTAACGAATTTCTGTCATGAAATAATTTTATTTTTATAATATTGATTTTTGCAATAAATCTGAAAACACTTGATATTTCCAAAACAGATAAAGATAGGTGAAGGATAATATAGCCCACATGAAATATGTCTAGAATTTTCTAAAGAATTCAAAAATCGAATAATATACTGGGTGTTGAATCTAGAATAACAAAGTTGATATCAGCCACTGCTTCATGACACACCCTCTAAAAAATGTTTTTGCTGGAAAAAATGAACAAAGAAAAATATCAATCGACGTTTCAAAGAGTATTTCCGGAAACGTCCCCTTTTCATTAGTTGTCGAATTTATTCCATTTGGCTGTTCCACCCTGTACAATCGGCACATAGTTCTTGATAAAAATGTGTAATCCACAAAAACATTGGACATCGTGCTATTGCGCCTGCACACAATGAGCACAAAAGAAAGGAAGAAGAACACCTCAACTTGAAAAACACGATTTCCAAAAAAGTACCTTCAACCCCCAATCAATCAGTAAAATGTTTATTTTCATTATTCTAGCTGACCGGTCTGCGAAGGCTTCCACGTCCGTTCACTTGAAAGTGGTGGAGCGATTTTTGGGCGGTACTCAAAAAAAAAATTGAACACCCTCTTTCGCTATTATCGGAAGGTTTTTATAAATTTTACGGTATAATGAACAGAAATTTGGAAGTTTTATGTTTGGCAAAATAAGTTGTAAATTTCATTTGCTAGAGAATGGTTAACGCAAGACTTCATTTTAATGAAATAATGGTTTTTTGAAAGAAAATTTAAAATTTATGAAAAATCGGTGTTAATGGATCCTTCAAAAAATATTCTGTCAAAAATTCTTTAAAATCGGTTGAAAAATGTGCCCAGGAAACTTATAACTAGTTAGTACATAGTGCCAATATCCCCTTAGACCGACCTTGTATCTCTCATAATAACTGAGATCCCCATGCATGCACTCGAATCTGAGGCACCCTGAATAGCGTGTTCCATTTGAAAAAAATGTGTCCAGGTCGTGATTGCAAAACTTGACCACCTTCCCATAAAAACGCATCCAGTTTGGGTCATTAAAAACTTATCTAAACGCCCTGTAAAAAAAACTGCCTATTGCAATGGATTCTACGGAAAAAAGTGACTTGATAAAGTTTTTACCAAAATTAATTATCTTAATTAATTATTAAAACAGTTATGGGATATAGAATCGACGAAATTCGAGAAACGCCGCGGCCAAACGAATAGAGATAGAGGAGTTTTGTTTGTGCCAGTGTGTTTCACCTTAATTGATTTTTTTCTATATCTTCAAATAAAGGGTGATCCCATAAGAACGCGTCCAGTTTGGGACACCCTATACATCCTGCTTGACGGACCGAATTTTAGCATCGCGTGAAATGTATTCGCTTTCACACTTCATCAGATATTCATGATATCTTTGATGACTTGAACAATAACTGACAATAGAAATCTGATTACAAAGACTTCTTCGCTTGAAGAGAGATTAACAGGTGAATGTAAGTTTGCACTATTATTGTCCATGATCAGTTTCATGAGAAAGCATTTAAAATCAACTATCCATAGGTTTTTGGTACATACCAATAGATCCTTTCCAGAACGCTCGAAAGCCCTCCTCTTTGTAAATTTTTCTAGCAGCATCCATCACTCCACTATAAGTCGTTTGTCCTGCACGGGCGACTACTTGTAATCTCGTTTTGATAACATCAGCCGGTGTCACCAGTGAAGCAGCCGGAATTCCAGCAATGGCACCGGCAAATAGCAAACTCAAAGGATGATTGTATCCGCTTTCATCAGCTAGACTAGATAACAAAGAAAACTAGTGAGTGAATTTAGAATCCAATTCATATACCCAAACTAAACGGTTTGATCAAGATATTGATAGATAGATATCCAATAACATGAACCTCGAATTCTATACAGGGTGTCCCAGGTCAACTGACTGGTCACTACTTATACAACAGATAGAGGAATCATAAATAATAAGTTTGAGATGGGGAACCCATGTCCGGAAGTGCCCCGTTTCCTAGTAAGAGTTTTCAAAAAAAAATGGATATCTGAATTTATATTTAGGTTTAGATATTGTTACTAATGTTTCTTATCACTATAAAAACATTATTTGGCGTTAGGTATGGTCTCAAAAAAAAAAAAAGAATCTGCTCAGTATTCTGTAATAATTTCTATTTCATACTGTACCGTAAAGTATCATTTACCGGACTCAAAACCAGTCCGGTAAATGACACTTTACATCATCAGAGACCCAAGTGGTGACATGGTTTGGCTGGCGCCATTTCATGGTAAGAATGTGAGGCGGAGTGCCACTCCAAGTGTAGGGTTTGACAAGAGATCACTTTAAACCGATTAAAAAAAAATTCACAGTATGAAACAAAACAATGCACGATAAACACCCGTTAAATGTTATTAAACTACTCGTCTAGAAATTCCAGACTCGGCT
Organism: Orchestes rusci; assembly: GCA_958502075.1. Lineage (NCBI taxonomy): Eukaryota > Metazoa > Arthropoda > Insecta > Coleoptera > Curculionidae > Orchestes > Orchestes rusci. Next base: position 29,136,033 of record OY293305.1, read on the forward strand.
CCTTCGTCGCCTCGTCCATAAACATCTCGACTCGTAATTTAAAGTCATTTACCGCCTTGGTACAGTTAATTACTATTTCGATAGTAAAATACATTGTTTCTTATTTTTTTACTCCAGAACGGTGCGTCGGAGAGACAAAAGTCAGAAGAGCTTTTTTGTTGGAAATTGAACGAGGTTTAAGGAAAAAATATTACTGTTCTGAAAAAATTATAACTTTTTTTTGGAATAATAGAGCACACATGTTCTCCAACTCCGACCCTGGAAGAAGTATTTTTTTTCTTCAAATACTCAGAAACATGCAATACCATAATTTGAACCCTGAAAATTCCATCAAAATCGGTCGAGCGGTTTTCAAAATAAATTCAGATATTCTTTTTTTTTTGAAAAACTAGTACACCCTGTATCTAGGAAACGGGGCACTTCTGGCCATGGGTTCCCCATCTCAAACTTCTCATTTATGGTTCCTCTATTTGCTGTATAAGTAGTGACCAGTTGATCTGGGACACCCTGTATATGCAGAATTATGTATCTTTACAAGTTTATTTATTACTTTCCGTTCGATTTGTGGAAGATTTATCAATCAGTTTTGAAAACCGTCTCAATTTTTGTGGTCACTTCAAACGGCAAAGTTATCTTATGAGACGAATGGAGAATACTTTCAGATCTTATTATCCAATTGTTGATACTGCTTTTGGAAGCAGAATTATTATTCTTTGAATCTGTGTTGAAAAAAAAAGAAGGAAAACATACCTTGCCTTAAAATGAGCGTATGCCGGGAAGTAGATGGCACTGAATGGTACATCCCTCAGCAAACAGGCACGGGCACCCTTATACAGACCAAACAGTCCCAACTCTTTCACAACACTCCAAGCACGGACTTTAGTTCCGCTAGCAATTTCCCCTGCTACTTGGAGACGAATCTTGACTATTTCCAATGGGTTAGTGAAAATTACTTGTGAGCCACCAGCCTGAAACAATATGATCAAATATGTTATGGATCAAGTCGTTTATATGATCATAAACATCATAGGGAACCCAATAGTCTATGATACGGTAGTAGAAATACAGTGAACGGCTAAAATATGGAACAAATTCATTTTAAATTCAGGGCTTTGATATTTTGAAAAACGCTAGGACACCTCGTTTTTTTATTTTTAGATGCGATTATTTTCACGTCAAATTCATGTGTGCACCAAAAATAAGTTACGACTATCAACCTCATTTTTTTCAAATGAAAAGACCTATTTTTTATTTCATTTTTGAATTCTGCGTGCAATTCGAAGTATATTTCATATAATACAATAATATACCCCATACTTATATCCAACCGTTTGCGAGAAAATGGCTTTAAAAATCCATATTATTTTTATCTAAAAAACAGGTTAATGTTCTTATTGGTTCAATAATTGAGTTTAATGACCAGTCAGCAACGTGAATAGGAAGTATTTGAGCGACTCAAACTAACAGAATAGCGAAGTTGCCTATTTTTATATCCAACGCCAAGAGTCAGCAATATTATAAACAATAAGTAACTACACGATTACGTTTTTAGTAGGTTACCACTAATTTACATTTACAAATGAATAAACATTTAATTACATTTTACAACCATTAAAAACATTAACCAGTTTTGAAATGATTAATATTATGGATTTAAAATGTCATTTTCCCGAAAACGGTTGAATATAGGTACGGAGAATGTTGTATGAAATATACTCAGAATTTTACGCAGAATTCAAAAATGAAATAAGAAATACATGTTTCCATTTGAAACAAAGAAGTTAATGGTTGTAACTTTTTTTTGGTTCATCCTGTAAACATCAATTTGTCAATAAAATAATCGCATCCACAAATATCAACAGATTCCGATGAAAATACAGGGTGTAACAAATTCGAGTGTATTCATGGGGATCTCGTAAACCGTAAGAGATATAAGATCGGTTGAATTGAGGCAAAGTTGCGTATTTTGATGCCTAACAAAATGCCGTTTTGAAAACCAAGAAATTCCGACCACATCCGAAATTATCCAAAAAAAAACGACATTTTTAAAATTGTTTTTATTTTTTTCTGACCACATTTGAAGAGATATTTTAAAATTGATGGAACTTTTTCACTGCCACTTTTTGCCCTTTACAAGATAGCGTTATTAAACCGTATAGAATTGACGTTTCGTCTATGAGCAGCCATCATCAACTTTGTTTTTTTAAATACGGTCCTGGATCTTTTATCACGGATTTTAAGGGCCTCTTATGTTCCCAGACCAACGCACAGACGGGTATTTTTCGATTCTAGCTGGCCAAAATTATCAGAGAGGTTTTTTTGGTGTTGCATGGAAAATAATTTAAAAACATGTTGTTTAAAGCAAAAAAAAACAGTTTTCTACTTTTGATCCGGATGTATGGCTTAAATACTGCACTATTTAAAGATCGTAGAACGTAGAAAATAACAAAGTTTGTAATTGACCAGGTTTATAAAAAAAAATTTTTTAAATTGAAGATCAGAAGATGAAGAACATGATTTCCTCACATATCCATTTCTTCGTTCGATAATTTTTTTCAGGATCCGATTGATTTATAGCGTCTTCTGGTATCAACATCTCTGTTTCGACTTTTTTCTTCGTGCGGGCCTCATTCTTGTCAACAACAACTCAAGTCTGTTGATAACGTCTAAATTGCATGTTTCTCGGCTATTCTCACTAGCAAAATTTTGATAATAGAGACGAAAATGATTGTTGCGAGCCTCAGCAGCCTCCTCTGATACCTACTTGTTCAATGGACTTTTAATTATAGATCCACCATGAATCAAAATCTTGTGAACTGTTGGTGTCATCAAATACCATGAATGTCTACTTAAAGAATTTTTTGTACTATGTGCGAGATAACTGATTAGTTTTCTATTAATCGGACTGAAGGTTTTTCGTCTCTTGTTTCGTTCACTGAAGTCTGGTAAAGTATTTCTGGCCTTCCTGAACCGGAACTACTCGGCTAAGGAATTTCGAAAAGGCCTTGTAACCATGCATGAGTTATTTTTTTTCTAAAAATCCTTCTTTGGTGATGTACAGCCCGCCATCGCCTTTTGAATTCAAATACTTATGAGATAACCTCTGTTTTATGAAATTGTTCCTCATCAGAAAAATGTTTAATGGATATAATAATTTTTCAAATACATAATTCAATTTGTCAGTGAATGTGGACAAGTTGTGCCTTCTCAGTAAGTTATACATCTACAATCTTGTGGAAATTTTCACATTGAAGGAACCTCAAATATCAAAAAATCTATGCTTTTAAAAAATTTAAAACGTGCATTTCATAATTATTTTTACATTCCCTGGAAATAGCGGAATTATGGGGAAAAGTTTTTTCCACTGTCAGAAACCATGATGATCGTAAAATATTTGTATGTGAAAATCATTGCATAATTTTACCCGGAAGTGAACTAGATCTCTTAGCAAAAAAAAAAATTCAGACAAAAATTTAGAGGCTGAACAAAGATTGGCAAAAAGCATACAAAAAACTGAAAATGACTCCTGGATTAATAAAGTTGTGTTTTGCTGATAGTTGCTTATCTTCTTCATCTTCCATTTTTTCCCAAATAATTAATATAGTATATGTAGCAGTGAACCACAACGAATATAGAGGAACGTTATTCCAAAATGAAATATCGCTCAAAATATTCCGTTCAAACACGAACTTTAGACTGATGAATAGTAACTGAATGTATTTTATCTTAAGAAAAACTGATAAAGAAGTGTTCTCCGATCATTAGGCAATATTATCTGATACTTTTTTTTAAATAAATGTCATACTTTTTATACTCGACTTTTGGCCAGCTAGAACGGTGAGATACCCGTCTGTGCAACGATGTATCGCAATTATTCAAAAAAATTATATTGATGGATTTTTCCATAAGAACCCATGTGTTGGAGAGAGACAAAAAATGTATTTTTGATAGGATCAAAAACAAACACCTTTTTTCAATAAGTGCGATACATCGTTGGTTTAGGAACATAAGAGGCTCTTAAAATCATCTCATAGACGAAACGTCGGTTCTTTAATTTAATAACGCTATCTTGTTAAGGGCAAAATGTGGCTATGAAAAAGTTCCATTCATTTTGAAATATCTCTTCCAATGTGGTCAAAAATTTTTTTGAAATACTTTCAAAAATTTCGGTTTTTTCGGATAATTTCGGACGTAGACGGAGTTTCTTGGCTTTCAAAACAGCATTTTGTTAAGCATCAAAATACGCAACTTTGCCTGAATTTAAACGACTTTGTATCTCTTACGGTTTACGAGATCCCCATGCATACACTCGGATTTGTAACACCCTGTATATGACACGAATTCAGATCACTGTTCCCTGCATTAGAAAACAAGATTGTTTGAATAAAAATCAATCATATCAAAAAAATTGATATATTCTATGGACAAACGTCTGATCGATATTTTGGTATTATTTGTATTAAAAAAAATATATTTTTACCAAATGAGTTTCAACTTCGATAGATTCGAGAACTAAATATTTTGGATGAAATATTGTTAAAAGTATTGTTGCCTCCATTATGAAAATGTGTACTGTTACATCACAGACTAAAAAAATGTATCTGTATCCGTTCGCTTATACATAATTTAGCAAATGATGTCTAAATGATAATAACCGTTCTTCTTTATAACTGTCAGTATAATATCAAGTAACAACAGAAGATTAGTATCAGACATAAGAACGGATAATCATTCTTATTACTGAGCAAAGAATATTTGAAATAAAAAACAATTCGTTTTTTTTCTATTTTGTTAAAGAGGCACATGGTCTGTAACAACTATCAATGGTGTATCAGTGAATTTCGTATTTACTTACACATGCTCCAGATAAGACTTCACCGTATAAAGCTATTCCGCCGTTCTTGTCAGTGAACTTGTCTCTGACAAAATCGTTTACCTAAAAAATAATGCCGCTTTAATCATTTTTAACATGAAAGTATTGACTATTTGCAATGAAAAATGCACTCACCGTCAATTTTATGGCTTTTTCCGGGGCCACACCAAGTAATTGAGGCACAAGCCCTCTGTACAGACCAAAAATGCCTTCATGCCTAATTACTTTTTTGAAACAATCCAAACTATTTCTATACATCAATTCTCCAACCAGTGAGCCAGTTCTTTGATTCTGCATACGAGTTTTGACCAAATCGATGGGATATACGGCTGTCGCTCCAACGGCTGAAATAGACCTGTGTAAAAAAAATCTTTGATGCACGAGGGATAATATGAATGACTCAAAATGCTAAAATCGGTGGCATGTATACGTTGCTAAGCCCATGGGCAACATTTAAAACGATTGCCAAGATCTTTGAGAAAATGGTGTTTGTTGAAACGAACAAAGAAAAAACCAAAAAATATGTCTGACGAGGATATTTCGATGTGTTAGAAGCTACTCTTTGGGATGAAATCTTGCTTGTTACCCTAACAATCAGTTGATTTGCTCTTACTTTGCTATCACAACTATTCATACTCTAAAAACACCGCTCAAGATGTATAAATAGAAGAAAATAATATTTTGGCCAAATACAGAGCATTTCGTGGTCAGTAAAATTCAGCTCGAATGAACTTGGCAAAGTTGTATACTTTGTAAAAAAGTTTTGTAGACGACCAACACTCATTGGATGTTTGATGACGGTCTGATCATAGAGTACCAAGCTGCGAAACCGGAACCTGGAATTTGATCCATCAATTTTTCTGAACAGCACTTGTGACTATAGAGAAAAGTACAATCAATCAGAAGCCAAGAACATATTTATCGTAATTAATCCTCTTTAAATGAATCAAGGGACAGATATGAAAAAAAACATATAACTCACCAAAAATGTATAAACTATGAAAATATAGTGGGATGAAGAATGATATAGGTCAGCCTAAAATCGACTTACCTCCAGCAATCGAACCTAAGGAGAAACGATAAGTACTCTCAAGAATTTGAATCATAACTCCTCTGTCTTCTGGACTCTAAAAACGCAAATTTGGGTTCAAAATCGATATATCAATCCAGACAAATATATAAATCCTCAACCATTTAATATTATACTAATCAAACTATTGATAACATTTTTACTCACCGACACTGCATGAATCTCGGCAAGTCTGTTGGTAATTTGTTTGAAATATTGTTCAGGTGCAATAGCGTACAGGTCGTTATACACAATTCTCCTGCAAAAATAAATGAGATCAGGAATTAAATATATGAAATACTTTCTATTAGCACAAACCATTCCAAATGATTATGATCGTTTAGCAGATGTCTGTCCAAACAGGAGCAGCATTGAGAAAACATATTTTTATAGTATATTATATAATAAGTGTGGTAACTAGGCTATTACTGCATAGGAGTAAAATTTGCAAACCAGGCCGCTCAGGGGAAGTTTGTGATCATTGTAGGACGGTAATACCCAATCACCATACGAATCATTTACAGTATTTTATCTACAACCGTGCAGTAACAAAATATCCAAAAGAAGTTTGAAAAATTATAAGACCTAAAAACTGGTTTCTGTTATTTTGCCACCTTTCACACAATGAACGAGTAGGCGCGTTGCTAACAGCAACGTGCGATATACATTCATTACCGTACGGTTGTAGATTAAATTCATCATAATAATATAATATCTATTTCAAGATGAAAAATCGATGCTCCCAATCTACACACCGCAATGGTCTAGGAACATTTGTATTGAATTGGATTGAACACAAAATGCGTAAAGAGTGTTAGACGGACATATTATACTAGACATCGGTCGGTTAGTCTCTGTAGCAAAAATTTTGAGTTCAGCGAAATACAGTGGGAGGCAATTCTTTTAAGCAAATTCTAAAATGTGAAAAAAATGAGCCACTTTTTCAAACTATACCTTGTCCAAATTTTATTTGAAACCTTGCCCCACCTCCTCGCGTTTATCAGCGCACGACACCTTCTACCTATATGTAAAATCAAACTGTCTAATTGACTTTGAGGTAGTGCATTTCAAGCATCTCTTAAGGCCTCAAAGGGTTTGGTTTTCAAAATCCTGATACGCACGCAAAACTCTTCAGCGGAGCATACCCCTTGCATGCTCTAAACTGTATGTCCACGGATAGAGTACCCTATATGGACCAAAAATTTTATTTTTCGACCAAAAGTCACTAATCATAAATAGTTCTGGGGGTCAATTCTGAAGCATTCTCAATTTAAAACGTATACGCAATTGTGCGATCAGCATTTGAAATAACATGGTAATCGATTTTTGCGTATGCGATTCAAATTTGCGAAGGGTCAAGAATTGACCCCCTGCCTGTTTTGAAAAGTCTTTTGCCAGACTTTTAATTTGAAAATATAATAATAATAATAATAAAAAGTGCCAAAACAGGCAGAAGTCGAAAAATACTGGAAGTCACCATGGTCAAAACAGAGCAAAAGAGAACAGAGACAGTAGAGCCAATGCTACCATATGAAAGAACGACGGATGAATTGAAACTCATACTAAAGAAGCTGCCAAACTGGAATCCACCAGGGCCAGATAAAATTTATAATTATTTCTGGAAACATCTGACGTCACTACATGGAAAAATGGCACAAATAATCCAACATGTAATCACCCACCCAGCAGAAGTCCCACCATCCTTAATACATGGCATAACATATCTCAAACCTAAAAACGAGAACACAGACGACCCTAAAAACTAAAGACCCATTACATGCCTGAACACTATTTACAAAATTATGACAAAAACGATAGCCGAAAAAGTAACAAAGCATATCACAGAGCAAAAAATCGAACATGAAGAACACAAAGCATGTACAAAAGGAGCAAAAGGCTGCAAAGAGCAACTGATAATAGACAGGGTGATAACGAGGCAAGCAGAAGCAAACGGCAGAAACATAGCAGTTGCCTGGATAGACTATCAAAAAGCTTATGACTCCATCCCTCATTCATGGTTGCTTCGCAGTTTAGAAATTTATAACATCATACGATTCCTGAAACAAACTATGGAAAATTGGGAAACAAAATTGATACTCACTCTACCCCAAATAGATCTTGAAACTAATAACATCAGAAGAGGAATATTCCAAGGAGACACATGGAGCCCAAAATGGTTTATCCTAGCACTCAACTCACTAAGCACCCTTTTAAAGTCATCAAATATTGGATACAGTCCAACAAAAGATTACAAAATATCACACCTGTTCTAGGTGGACCAACTTAAGTTATATTCTCCGGACGAAAATCGACTATCCTCCCTATTAGAAACCACTTCCACGTTCTCTAAAGACATACGAATGAACTTCGGACTAGATAAATGCGCATCAATTATAGCAAAAAAAAGGCAAAACAACAAAATCGAACCACATAGAGCTTCTAATTAACAACATATCATTCCCCACACTACCTAACAACGAAACATACAAATACTTAGGAGTAAATGAAACACTCACACATAAAACGAAAGAAATGAAAGAGACCATAGAAAACAAATACAAGAACAGATTAAGTAAAGTCATGCATACACAACTTAATGCAAAAAATAAAATCAAAGCCATAAATACCTGGGAAATACCGATATTAACGTACTCATTCGGAGTCATACAGTGGACCATAACAGACGTACAAGCACTAGACAGACTGACAAGAAAAATCCCCACGGATAATAGAGCCCTACATCCAATCTCGGCTGTTGAGAAATTATACCTACGTAGGAAACAAGGAGGAAGAGGCCCAATCAATATAGAATTAACACACAACATTCAAATACACAGCTTACAAAGATACTTTAAGTTTAAGGCAACTCAGTCATCATTACACCCGTCCATCAAACAAGCGGACAAAAGAGACACACCACTCAGCACACACAAACAACCACAGCAGATAGACAAGAAAACATTCTTCACAAAAATCACACAGACATGGAACAGCAAAAAACGACATGGCAGATTCAAGAACGGCCTTGATAAACAAGATCAGCTGTCAACCAAATGGATCGAACACGGACACCTGTATGGTGAAACAGAAGGATTCATGTACTCCATACAGGACCAGGTTGTACCGACAAGAAATTACCAAAAATATATCACAAAAACTAACATACAAAATGATAACTGTAGAATGTGTAAATCAATGCCCGAAACGATACAACACAAAACATCAGGATGTCCTAGCTTAGCACAGACGGAATCCCTAAACAGGCACAATCTGACAACCAAGATCCTCCATAAATACCTACTCCTACTCCACAAACATAACATAACATAACTGAAACTGCAGCCAAATCTCTTAAAACTGCTGCCAAATCTCTTTGAGCGATATCATGGATAAGCTAATTAAAATGTAATCCCAATACAGCGTGCTTTTATCAAAGTATGAAGACCAAATAAAAATAAACATGTAGTTACAAAAGGAAATAGTAGAGATAAAGAGTAAACTTGAAGCAAATGATCAGTCCCCGAACGGCAACTCCGATGCCGTCATTAATTCGAATGTTTAAGCGAAATTTCCCTTGTAATTTGAAATAATTATAAATAAGATTTTTTTCTTTTCTCACCCTGTTCATACCCAATATTTTTTAGAAACTGTAAAAACACAGTATATTAGTATCAATTTTCAATGCTATCTTATCAAGGTCATATTGTCTTATTAATGGAAAACTGTTAGACAATAAAGATTATTATTATTATTATAACATAAAAACAATAGAAGAGCCGTACTACAAATACACACCTGACCAAGTCAACGAGAACCAAAATTATAAAATATACTGGGACCGAGGAATTATAACTGATAAAACAACTATAAACAATAGACCAGACATAACACTAATAGACAAAATCAACAAAATCACAACGTTAATAGATATTGCACACCCTCTGGATCACAACATACAGAAGACAATAACAGAGAAAATTCGAAAATACACGGACCTAGCTGAGGAAATAAAATCAATGTGGAAAATGGAAGAAGTCCTCATTCTCCCCGTAGTCATCTCAGTCACAGGCCTCATACCACCGGAATTACCCGCAGGACTCAAGAAACACAATATACCACTACAACTAATAACGGACATGCAAAAATCAGAGATCCTAAAAACATGTTGGATAGTGAGGAAAATCGTGAAATAGTCAACAAGGTGTGAGTTTTGCGAAATCCCTCATTACCTTTTACCACATAGAAAATGTGAGACTAACCAATGAGAACAATAATAATAATAATAATAATCTTTATTGTCTAACAGTTTTCCATTAATAAGACAATATGACCTAAATAAGATAGCATTGAAAATTAATACTAATATACTGTGTTTTTACAGTTCCTAAAAAATATTGGGTATGAACAGGGAGAGAAAAAAAAATCTGACATTTATACCTATTACAAGTTACAATGGAAATTTCGCTTTAACATTTGAATTAATGAGTGCCAACTGGTTACTTGATAAAAATCGATGTCGCCACAGGTGGTATTGTAAAGGCTCAATGCGTTATACAAGGGGGTCTTTACAAGACAATTTGTTGTATGGTTTGGTAGATGGAAAGTTCCTGGGTTCCTGGTGGTTCTAGAGGGGACGTTGATTTGTATTTGCATCAGTAATTCAGCGCAGTCAACTTGGGATTGAATAATTTTTATAAGAAAACTGACGGTCAAATATTGTCTTCTCAAACAAAGAAAAGGAAGATGAAATTTCTCCAAAAGTACTGATTGGTCCGTACCTCTCTCCGGATAAATTCCGTCTGTTTTGAAGGCTAAGAATTTCACAAACTTTCTCTGAACATTTTCGAGCTGATCGGTTTATTTAGCAAAAATAGGATTCCATATTGAGGCGCAGTATTCAAGTTTTGATCACACGTAGCTGAAGTAGAGTATTTTGAGTGCTTGGATGTTGCTGAATTCTTCAGCATTGCGAACTATAAATCCTAAAGTTTTTGTTGCCTCTGAACAGACCCTCTCAATATGAATGTCAAAAGACAGTTTCATATCAAATGTAGTACACCTATTTATCGTTGTGTTACTTAAAAGTTGAAGTGTATTGAGTTTTTTTTGTTTGAGAAAGACATGACGAAACACTTGCTAATATTCAAAGGAAGTTTGTTAGTTTCACACCAGTTTTCAATAGGGCTGTTTTTCTCGCCGATAGCGTAAAGGTTGATTTATAAACTTGCCGTCCGCCGTTATGGTTGACGTTCGCCGGTGCCGCTAACGTTGCCGTCGCCCAATGCATTTATAAACTTTTATACCGTCGATTGTCGACGAAGATTTTCAAATTTTTTGTCTACTTACTTTTAAGTTAATTTGTTTCAGTTCAGTGAGATTTGGTGACTGACTGACTATATTTTGGTACAGATCTTAATTTCATGATATAAAAATATGAATTATTGGAACAAAAACCTATTGAGCCATTTTCCTATGGCTTTAGCTACGAACGGCGGACGGCAAAAGATGGAGATGAACGATCTCTAGCGGTGCGCCAACGGCAGACGGCATGATATAAATGTATGCAGGCGCGTCCATATGTCTATCTCGAACGTCAAACGTCAGCGTCAGCGGTAACGGCGAACGGCAAGTTTATAAATCCCACTTGAGGCGCATGCGTTATAACCAGGGCAAGTGACAAGCAGTATCGCGTTAACGAGCGTGCTTCTATCCTTGTCTAATGAAGTCTGTCCAGCAATGTGAACGCAAAAGAGATGTCAAAACAAAAATATGACTTTTGCTCGAACAAAAATGGCTCTTCTTGACCTATAAGTTAAAGTTCAAGTACTCACGTTTTATTTGTGTATTGTTGAATCCACAAATAGGTATTTTACTCTTCATGAAACCCAATTGAAACTCATTCAAACTTGGCACTGACACTGACAGCAATTTAGGGGTTATAAATATTTTCACATGTGACATCACCCTGCCACCAGCTGCCCTGATCTAAGCGCATGCGCGGCCCGAGAAAAATAACTCTATTGACGTCAGGTCCTCCTGCAGAGCTCGACAGTCAGCTTCATCGTTAATTATTCTAAATAGCTTCATATCATCAGCAAATAACAAAGCTTTGCTTGATACCTTATCACATATGTCATTTATAAATGAGGAGAATATTAGTGGCACTAAATTACTGCCCTGGGGTGCTCCACTTGTGGCCAAAAATCTAGAAGAATTGTGGCCACGAATTTCAACATATTGATGTCTATGTTTCAGATAGGAGTCGAAGAATGATACTAGTTTATTACTCAGTCCCATGGCGTCAAGTTTTTCCAGTAATATGCTGTGGTCCACTCTGTCGAAAACTTTCGGGAATTCGGTAGATAGCACGTCGATTTAACTACGGTTTTCCAGTGCTGTCCCAGCATATTGGGTGAAACAAGCCAGCTTGGTAGCGGTGTTTCGTTTTGAAAAGAATCTATGATGATTTTGCTGAATAATATGCTTGACTTGTTCAAAGATACACTCATATATTGCTCTCAAAGATTTTTGCGAAGACGGATTATACAGGGGGGTCGAAAAACAAGAAAACATAAATTACTATTAGTCTAGGCAATAGAGACTTAATAAAGGGTTCACCTGGAAAAGATGGTAGAATTTCGTGTTTTATAAGCTTATCTTATGTTTTTTGGGTCGCTGATTTCGAATTTATTACTTCCCACCAAAAAATCTCACCTGAAATACATTTTTTTTTTGAAAGAATAGCATTTTTTTTTTAAATATCTGATTTTTGAATATATCTTTTTAAATGACCTAAAACTCTGAGCATTCACAATAAAAACATTGTTTTAAATGTTTTTCAAAATGATCAAACGCATGAAGGCGCTAGTTCAGCATCAAAGTTGTTCGCTGATATGCAGCGAAGCAGACGCGCGACGAACATTGAACATTGCTGTTGGAAACGAGAAAAATTATTGTTCTCCTTCTACCTGCAATTGAAGAAAAAAAATCCAAGAGGAAGACTTGGGAAGATGCTATAGATGTTCAGAGGCCTATATCGCAGGTGCTTATAATCAAAATCTAAGAGAGGATAATAGGACATTTTTCAATTACTTTCGAATGATATATTGCATTTTTTTTATGTTTCTCGAGGATGGTTCCCTATACTAAACGTTTCTATGCGGGAAATCTACTTCAAGAAATTCAAAGAATATTATGTACTTTCTGTGGATTCACAACAATGTTCTTATGGACACTCATAATCAGATCATCTGAATGGACAGTTTGCACATTTTTTGAAAATATGAAAAATATAAGGATTAGTAAGTACTGATGCCAGTGATGTTTAAAAAATCAACCTACGACCTCTAATAATGTAGTAATCACCGATTAAAGAGCGCCACATCCAATACTTCACAGAATACACTATCTATCTCCGTCTGACGTATTGACTGAGATGACTCTCCTTCTCTCGGGAGGGTAATATGGCCCCACCCCTTTTGCGATCATGCAGTGAAATTCCCGTGTTCTTTTTCATTTATTTAGTATATTTTTGGGTATTTCGGAAATTTTTTTTCGCGGGTGACTTTCAAATAATGTCTAGAATACGTAGGTATATAAAATTTCTAAGTCATTTGAAAATGTATGCAAATTGTCCATTGTGTGATAAAGCCATTATTAATAAAAGCCCATAATATGGAGACTATTGGAGACATTCATTGATGTGACATTCAGGGAATCGCGATGGCCAGTTTATAGGGCCGTTTTACCGAATTTAGAAAAAAAACAAGTTAATGATGGTGGCCCAAATAACAAATTTGAGCCTCTCGATTGATTTTTATTCATGTTTAAAACATAAAAAAAAATAAACACCTAGAACATAAAAAATGGCATCCAAACGCGGGCAATCAATTTTCACTTTGCCTATATGGCTGAAGTGCTGCAAATTCAACTTTAAATGCCTTGAGATATGATTTTGTTATTAGAACCGCGTATAACAGCACGCATAACATCACAAATAGGGAACTTGCCCATTTTTTTTATTGTATCAAAGTGTGCATTCATTTCTAAAAACACAGTATACCAAATATCTGCCCTTAAATCGCACCAGTTTTATTTTACAATAAATAATCAAAGTTGACATCGTGGCTGAGCAAATTCAAACGAAGCAAAAAGCGCGGGAAAATTTTGACGTCATAACGCGTATCTTTGGCAACCATTTGAATGTTTGAAGTTTGAAGTGACATTGAGTTCATTCCATAGTTTTTGAGAAAAAGAGCATGGTATTATGAATATTGTGCCGCAGTGTATGTACTAATTCAACTTTGAAATTTCCAAAGAAATTTTTATTCGCGTGCCTGATGACGAAAATCGGCGAACAAAATTGCTAAGAGTATGCAGAAGAAATGTGGAGAATATCTTATTGAAAAGCAGTGCTATTCAAGTATGTGGAGAACATTTTAATGTTAGTATTATGACAAAAATACCAATTATTGTTTTTTACATTTTGAGAGATTTTATTCATAGGTACGTATTACCTCGCATAGTTCATAGATTTGTTCGTAGAACAATCACATACCAGTCAGAGCCAATCAGCATTCAGCATTTTCAGTTCGCGAACAATAGTTGACCAATCCATGAAACGCTGACTGGTTTGTGATTGTTCTACAACATACCTTATATTACACATTATAAAAATGAACCTTGTTATTTTATTTAACCAGTGTTTAATATTTATGATATACAGTGCGTTTTTTCTAAGACGGAACATAGGGATACTCATGTTAAATTTTCAATCCCATGTTAGCAGTACTTCTATTCGTAGTACACAGCTGAAACTTGCCGTAGAAGAACTTTGGTGCTTCGAGATTGAGTAAGTTCATGAATTACGCTAGAATAACTCGGAAAAAGACTCAAAAAGGGCTTTAATTTTTCAGAAAGTTATACTTTTAACATGCCTTGTATATGACGGTGACAACCAATTTTCTGATGTGTCTAACTTCATTGTAATTTGTTTAACCAAAAAATTCATTTTTTATTTTGATGACCATTAAGGACACTGCTTGGCCGTTAATAGGAGACATTTTGAACAGTTTATCTGAAAAATAATGTTTGATTTTTATTATCGGATTATACTGCTAGAAATAAATGAAATTACAATTTGACAATACAGTTGTTGGTTGACACTGGCATATACAAGGCTAGTAAAAAGTATTACTTTCCAATTGATAAAAGCATTTCTTTGATCTTTTTTTAATTTATTCTGTGTTAATTGATGTAAAAACATAATATCTAGGCACCAAAGTTTATCTACGCCAAGTTTTAGCCGTGTACTTTGGATAGAAGTACTGCTAACACGGGAGTGAAAATTTAACATGGGAAACTCTATATTCCGTTAAAAAAAACGCACTGTATATTCAATTTTTTCAAAAACTACGAAATAAACTAACTCAATG
Source organism: Orchestes rusci (assembly GCA_958502075.1). Classification (NCBI taxonomy): domain Eukaryota; kingdom Metazoa; phylum Arthropoda; class Insecta; order Coleoptera; family Curculionidae; genus Orchestes; species Orchestes rusci. The sequence goes on from OY293305.1 coordinate 29,151,409, forward strand.
TCAGACTTCAAACATTCAAATGGTTGCCAAAGATACGCGTTATGACGTCAAAACTTTCCCGCGCTTTGAATGTTTTGATTATTATCTGGGTTTTATGCGGTTTGGGAGTTTCTTCCAAATTTTTTGTACATTTTCAAGTGTTTTTAGATTTTCTGGCTCACTTTTATAAATTCACAGTGACTATGGCTTTTTATTAAACAAATTTATTTTATTTTTTCAAAATATTATCTTTTGGCGCCATTTTTTTTTTAAATTTCGATATTTCCGGTAAGATTTTTTGGTGGGAAGTGAAAAATTCGGATTCAGCGACCTATAAAACATAAGATAAGCCTATAAAACAAAATCCTACTATTTTTTCCAGGTGATTTTCTCTATTGCCTGGAGTATATCAAGAGTGAACTACCTTTATTTTCGTTTTGGAGCAAGTGGCAAATGAAAACAAAACTTCAAATCCTATCCAAAGACTAATCCTGAAATTTCAACTCAATATTCCAAATTTTATTTTTCTGACAGGTTTTAAAATTTAGATTCAATTTTTATTAGATGAACTTCATACTAATCAAGTGTAAAAAAATATCGGATACATTCAAAAATAACTCCCCCGTCATACATAGGTAAAGAACATGATACTAAAACACAAAAGATATGATCAATAATTGCTGGACGAAATTAGAACCAAGCCGCGCATGTCGTCACCGCGAGCCAAAAGTGAGGTGTGATTTAAAACATCAATAACGTTACCTAGTTACCATTTGCTAGTCAAAATTTAAACTGGCTCGCACGCACGACGTCCCCGCGTGACATTGATTGTATAGGTTTGAGGTAGGACACGTGATGACTTCTGAGAGGGATGTGCGAAAGTTTATCTTGTTTGTTTTAGTATCATGGTGACCGAGTTACCTAGGTAACCTATGAATTTTGAGGTTCGGACACGCAATGACTTCAGCGAAACCTGCGCGTGAGCATATCTTGTTTCTTATAAGTATTATGGCTAAAGAATATGTGAAATGTTCTAAAAAAATAAATAAGAAACCAAATTTTAAAACTTTACAGGCAAATTAAATTTGGAATACTGAGTTGAAATTTTAGAATTAGTCTTTGGATAGGAATTGAAATATTTTTTTTATTTGCCACTCTTTTCCAAAACAGAAAATGAAGGTAGTTTACTCTTAATAGTATTTCACGTTTTCTTGATTTTAGACATCCTTGTATAATATTTTCAAATTTTAAATATGTCAATAGACTTTTCGGACCAAGCAGAACTTTATATGAAGAGTGACTTTTGATCGAAAAATTAAATTTTTAGTTCAATAATACCTGAAGGGTACTCTATCCGTGGACATACTGCAGAATTGAGATCTAGCGATAGAGCAGGACATTGTAACACAGTAATTTGTTGCTCTTCCAAAAATTCAAGTACGATCCTAGCGACATCCGATCGTGCATTAACATGCGTTGATATGTATCTGGATCCAACAACAGGGGCGAGTTCAGAAACGTCACACCCGGTGCGAGTGTGATCCAAATGTCAAACCCTAACCGTTCAGATATGGCAAGCCGTTTTGCTTTTTATTCAACCCTGCTCATAAAGTATGATAAAAACTGTTTGGATGACACTTTATAAGCACAGATGAATAAAAAGTAAAACGACTTGCCGTATCTGAACGGTTAGTGTTTGACACTTGGATCACACTCACACCGGGTGTGACGTTTCTGAACTCGCCCCAGTGGATTGGGGCAAGGCAACTATACAGTGCGGCTCAAAAAAGTTCCCCCCTTCTAGCTTTTGAACCGTCTGATATAAGCGAACGATATAGGGACACATCATATTATGTGAGGACGTTCTGAATTTTTTGACATAGTAGCGACAGCTAGAAAATGTCAAAATGGCAGCTGGGCGCCATTTTCAATGAAAAAATCAAATGGAAAGGGGGGTCGGGTGATACCTTATTTTGAAGGCCCTTTGGCCCTGATAACAACAAGCCTCTGCTATCATCACTGTTGATACGACAGCGTGTCAGAAATGTTTTTTTTTCATTTTCGTTTCTTGATCAATACTTACCCGCAATTGTTGACTTTTCCAAACCAAGAGGATATGATGAGGTACAGATGATCTTCAAAATGAGCTACTCGATCTTTTTGAAAACGATTAATTTCACCCCAATTTTTTGTTGTGAAATTAATCCTCGTCAAAAGGATTGAGTAATGGCTCGGTTTGAAGATCTTCTGTGCCTCATCATATCTTCTTAGTTTGGAGAAGTCATCTCTTGCGGGTTGTAATTGATTAACAAAAATGTAAAAAAAATGACAAGCTGTCACATCAACATGAATGTTGGCAGAGGCTTGAAACTCGGCAGTAGTAATCAGGGTCAAAGGACCTCTAAAATAAGGTATTACTCGACCTCCCTTTTCATGTGATTTTTCCATTCAAAGTGACACCCAGCTGTCATTTTGACATTTTCAGCTGCCACTAAAATGCAGAACTTCCTCACATATGGTGTGTCCAAATTTCGTTCTCATATATCAAACGGTTCAAAAGTTAGAAGGGGGGGGGGGCTTTTTGAGCCGCACTGTGTACCATTTAGATGTTGAAAAAATATCCAGCAAAACGAGATTGGTTTTTTCGTCTAGTCTCATGCCAGCCCACATTGGCTCTGCACTTCCTATTCAGGTTTTCAAAAACATTATTTGTAAAATGAATCGGTCTTAAGCCAGACTTGTAATCCATGACGGACCTGGGCGCATTTTAAAAATACTACCCCGGCTCACGATAGCGATCGCGAAACGCGAGATAACTCTACGAGGTTTGCAAAGCTTCAGCAATGTCATGATCTGAATTGTGTAGAGCATCGTACTTTTATTTCAAACATTTGAGAACAAATAATTGTATCTTGAGGAATTTGCCTGAACTACTTATTCAAGTTAAATTTCTATTCCTCCGATTATTGTGGGAAAACATTCCGAAAATCTACCGGCAGTTCATAGCGTGATGCTGGACAAATATTCTTATTTATCAAGTTTATATCATTTTAGTGCTGATATGGCAATGGTTACAGTAGTTACCTCAAAAATATTTTATTGGGATGTATATGTTTTTCTTTTTAGAACTACAGTAGCGGCCAAAATTATAGCAACTGCCTTAAATTTGATGAAACTTTAATCCTGCATCAATTATCAAAGAAGTGATGGTGCATTTAAAAACTTCAATTCATTTGTCAGATTTCGTGTCCTGGTGATTTTTTTCAAAACATTTTTTTATTCCTTTTTTATCATGTTCAAAAAAAGGCTACTTTTCTATCATTTTTCTGTGTAACTTTTGATAAAAATGACTAGCACCATTCGAAAGAGGGGCAAAAAGTATGTACTCCCTGAATATTTCACAATTATTTAACAAAGGATAGTCAAGCTATAAAATTTTGAACTTGGCAAAAATGACCAATTTTTGAAGAAATCATGAAAAATTGGTCATTTTTGCCAAGTTCAAGATTTCATAGCTTGACTATCCTTTGTTAAATAATTGTGGAATTTTCAAGAAGAACATACCCTCTTTCGAATGGTGCTAGTCATTTGTGGCAAAAGTTACACAGAAAAAAGTTAGAAAAGTAGCCTTTTTTTGAACTTGGAAAAAAAGGCACTAAACAATGTTTTGAAAAAAATCGCCAGGACACGTAAACTGACAAATGAATTGAAGTTTTTAAATGCACCATCACTTCTTTGATAACTGATGCAGGATTAAAGTTTCATCAAATTTTAGGCGGTTGCTATAATTTTGACCACTACTGTAGGTACCACACATATCCGCCCAGTAATTCTTGGGTTATTCAGGAGAAGAGTGAAGAGTATGTAAGGCACTGTCAAACCACGACAGTATTGTTTTGCTTTGTTGATGCATGAACAAGTTTTTTTGAATGACAAGGTCAGAGACAGGGACTATCTTCTGACGATGTATTTATTTTTAAGGGATTAAAATGTAGAATTTTTTGACTCACAAAAAGACCGTTGTTATAATATTTCTTATTATGTATATCTAGTATATAGTCCAGTAACCATATACATCAGACCTTGCGTTAGGTTAGGTCGAGGGTTAGGTCGAAGTTCTGATTTTTTGCTGACTTGTGATGTTGGCCCAATGAATAATTCAAGTTGTCGACCTCGAGCGCCGAACGCAACATTGTCAAATTTCAAAAAAATCCCCAAATTTCTACCTTTTATCCAGTTTTTGGCAATTTTAACCAAGAAGTACTAAGTTCTCGATTAAAACTGTGAAACACTTTTTCAAAGTAGACCAAATTTGCTACACTTTGAGATCAGAATGGTCTCTGTAGACCTAATAGGTTACAAGATACATATTTTCAAAATTGAGTGTTATTTTTTCACACTTGGAAATGTTTACATAATAGAACAACATTATATTATTATGGTGCCTACCTGAAAGGTATCTCAAGGCAAGTTACCATACACATTTATTGTTCTGTGGGAATTTCGACCCTCTAGACCTATTTTCTTCGGAAAATTCACGACTTGGTAATTCCGAAAGAAAAGAAGAATTATGCATAATTATTTTAATCCCAAGGACCCGGTTGAGTCTCGTCGGTCTTCCCACTCAAAACATAAATCTGCAGTGGCAGGGCTCAACTTAACCCTTAGATGTTTAAAACGAAAGAGTAAAAAAAGCCGCAGACTCTTTCCAGGTAGATATAATGTTGTTTTATCACCGCAGAAAATAGGTTCAGATAGTTGGGTTAATAGATAGTTATTTTAACATTTCCAAGTTTGAAAATATAACGCTAAATTTTGGAAAGCTATATCTCAAAAATAATTGGGTCTACAGAGACGGTTCTGATATCAAATTGTAGCAAATTTAGTCTACTTTAAAAAAGTGTTTCATAGTTATAATCGAAAACTTAGTCGTTCAGGGATAAAATTGAAAAAAACTGGATAAAAGGTAGAAATCTTGGGATTTTTTAAAAAATTTGACAATGTTGCGTTCGGCGCTCGAGGTCGAAAACTTGGATTATTCATTGGGCCAACATCATAAACAAGTCAGCGAAAAATCAGAACTACCGGATCTAACGCAAGGTTCCCCCCTTTTAAGACGATATGGTTACTGGATTATATAATAATGAAAATTCGAGGAACGACCATTGTCATGTTTCTAGCTGTTGTTTTCAAATTCAATTGAAACTGCGAAATAGGGATGCTACAAATAATATTGTTGTACATATTTATCATAAGCACGTGGAAAAAGATGCTGGATTTCCTATTATCAAATATGTATTCAAAAAGTTTTACAAGATTTCTACTACAACAACTGACAGAAACTTACCCATTCTGATGGAAAACGTCTACCAAGTGGAACAAAATATCCACTTCCAAAGGCGTCATTTGGGACATGACCTGAGCCGAGTGCATAAATTCGTCTTTGCTAACTTCTTGAGCTCGATGTCCATTCGTAACATTCAAATAGATTCGTTTCACTAGTTCCATATTATTCAACAAAGAATTGAAAGCTATAAAATAGGGAAAACTGACTCTGCGACTTTGTGTTTCACCTTGAACAGCCTGGAATTGGAAATCAGATTTTAGAATGCCGTTATTGCTGAAAAATATTTGGGTCAATTATTACATTCTGTAACATGGGAATATGTATTGGGAATAAAAACAAGTAGCCTAAGTGCTTTCCAAGGAAGATATTGAAATAAGCAAAAGAACCATGAATTAGTATGAGCAATCAATCAAAATACAGTAATAGTTTTGTGTAAAATTTGTGAATAGGTACGCTGTATCAGGGGGAATTGAATCAAATTCCAAATTATCATGGTTTTGGATCAAGTTTGTTTTCTTCTTTGAGTTTTTCGTCTTGATCACTAACTGCATAGAAAATGTAATATTATTTCGATTTTATACTTCCACTCATTTTAAATCCGTATACAGGATGTTTCGGGAGAAGTCTTGATCACTAACTGCATAGAAAATGTAATATTATTTCGATTTTATACTTCCACTCATTTTAAATCCGTATACAGGATGTTTCGGGAGAAGAGGGAAATATCTTGGGAATATGTTTAGAAGGTCAAAATAAGAGAAATTAACCCATACGTTTTGATCCGATTCTTAACCGTCTCTGAGATAATAGGTTCTGAGTTTTTTTTTGTAATTAAATTAATCACCAATTTGATTTTTAATTTAGTATTGGCAAGCATGGTTGTCTGTTTGATTGGTTCTGAGCGTTTCGACTCGAAAAGAGAAAAGGTTCCATACGTAATGCCTCACACATTCGCCTATAGGGAAAAGATTAGCTGACATTTTAAGAATCGGATTAAAACATATGGGTCAATTTCTCTTTTTTTGACCTTCGGAACATGTTCCCAGAATATTTCTCTTTCCTTCCGAAACACCCTGTATATTTGCATGATTTGGAACAAGACGAAAAAAATAATAAATGTGCTAGCTTGAATAAAGAAATTCATTATTCCTGGGAAAGATGGAAAGAAAAAAAAGTCAATTGCTGAACCATGAAAATACCTCGATCAGATGCGACTGCACCTCCTTGGTAAGCAAGTGACTCTTGATACTGATCATGATGTCCTGAAAATCCAAAACAGAAATAAAACCAGAACCGTCTTTATCCGCTCGTCTAAAACCTTCGATGGCGTACTCCTCGTGGAAGTCGTGGAGGAACTGGCTGAACTCGTTGTACGTCACGAGCCTTTGTTTGTTCTTACCGAAATAGAGCTGCACAAACGGCGAGTCCATGTTGAACGGAATGCGCTGGTGCAGCTCCGTTTTTTTCATCACCTCCACGAATTCCTCTGGAAAAGATGAAAAGTAGATAGTTGTCAGTATCGGTTATGTAATAAAATAATATTATGTATCTTTTTGTACTTTAAGTTCATCAAGTCCAACAATGTTATATCACAATGTATTGCACCGGCCTGGACCACCGGAGAATCTGATAAAATCAATCGTTTAAAATCTATTTTCAAGCCTCTTTTGTATCTGGAAAAATGAGATAAAAACGAAATATCAAATTCCAAACTTGGATAAAACGTGCGCAGGGTGTAAGCAGAAACGGAACACAACAAATAATGAAATGTAATAATAATTATGTTACGTACTTTCAATTTAATTTGTCACACTTTCAAAAGACCGTGAAATATTTATTTTTTGAGCTAAAAGGTCGACCAAAAAAAGGAATTGTAGGGTTTTTCGTAAAGTTTTGTGCTATCGCGTCAATTATTTTCTTAACTGTCAAATGTCAAAATTATTGACATAACTTACTTTTTTTAAAATGGCACACCTTATATATCATTACATATTTAGAAAGTCGTCTTTTTTCTGATCACGAAAATATAGCACACTGACCTTTCTATCCACTATAGTTCAGCGCAAATTGATATAAATATGATTGAAATTGGAATTTTATTGCGTGAAGATAGACGAGTTTATTCATTTGTTTCCAATAATTGTCAGGGTTGCATTCGAATTGACAATTGTTGAAACATTATGTATACCTGAAGTGATTTAGACATCTCCATATTTCAATAGTTTTTGAAAAAATACTGAGTTAATTTTTCATTTTCTCGTTTTTCTAAAATTTTCGAAACTATTGAATTTTGAAAAGTTGGAATGAAGCCATCAAATACAGGATGGGACACGAAAAACTTTCCACCCAGATTTCTTAGGTGTCCGGTGATCAATCAAAAATCGCTTAGACAAGTCAATATATTTTTTTTACACTTTTCTTTTTTTATTTTCACTTCCGTCCAGGGGTTGACAGGTACCCTCAAAATCTTGAATGGATGGGGTCGTTAGATAGATATTTTTGTCAAGATTATCCCCGAAGTTTCAAGTTGCTACTATAAATTATAATTTTTTATTATCAATCTATTATTCAACTCCACGAAAAACTTTTTTATTATTTGTCAACTGTCAAGTCTTCTCCTGCCAGTGTTATTTTCATTTTTTTTTCATCCTTCATAACCATAACCTACAAGTGATTCCCTTCTATGATACCCCACAAGTATGTATACATTTGTATTTTCAGATTTATCATTTTAATCCTCCATGACAACTCCTATAATTATTTTTTTTTATATAAATTGCAATATGGTATTATAATCTACAATTGGTGCCCAAATAACTACAATTTGATATTGAACAAACCATGTCTTTCTCGAAGATATTTAATGTTTTTTGTCAATGTATACAATATCATAGGTATGTAGTTACCTATTTACTCACATACTTAGTTGTCATATGCTTTCTCTAACAAATATCACAATAACCAATTACTTCATATTTACTTATAACCAAAAACTTGTGTGGGATGTCATACATTTTTTTCAATCAAAATCAACCCTGTAACTCTCAGTAGATATAAAAACAATGATTTAAAAAAAATCAAATGATTTGAAACATTCCAAACTCCCCGACCTCCGCCCATGAACATCCTTTATCGATTCGCCTGGTTTCGCCTATTCTATCCTCGCGCTGTTGCTTTGAACATGGATGTAAAAGAGATGGAATAAGGTCCTTGTCCCACCCGTGAGCTCTTTTAAATGTGTTTTGGATCGCAAAACATAGGAATTTATTAATGAACCGGCTGCTTATGCTTGGTCTATTTTTTTTTTATAGTCAATGCTACAAAAATAGAAAGTTAGGTTCGGGTCTAGTTTTACGAAACAAAAAAAAAGGCTACGAACAATATTGGTTTGTAAAACTGTTCAAATGACAGCATTGTCCGCACAGTGTGTGTTTTTTGCAAAATGAGATAAATAATTAATTATTGTTGTTAATTACCATTGTCCACATACATTGTTCGTACCTACTACTGTCTAATATTGAGAAAATCTTCAAGATTAAATATAATACATATTTTAGTCAAATATCAATAATCAAATTATAAAAGGAAAATAGAACAGTAGTTGACCCATAGTTATTAAATTGCTTCACACAAGTTTCGCATATCGTTATTATGAACAAACATGATTACATGATGTGAGGTGTATGTTTTCATAGGACAGCACCGACAAGTAATTAATATCGCAAGAATGCAAGACCATCACATTCTTCCAGCCTGAGCACCCTCAATACGTACGCTTTGTTATGGATTATTTTTAGTATTTATAGATGTACATATTGTAAAATAAATCAGTATTAAACCAAACAGTGTTTTACTCACATCATACAATCAACGACAAAAGCCTAGACCAGTTACACGGTATAGAACTATTAGCAGAAAATCAAAAGGTCATCCTCATTATAAGAGACGCCTTTTTATGGTCCTTCGAGCAAAAGCAACTTCGAGCCTTCTACACTGAAGCAAATCAAAGCCTTCCACAGCGAAGCAACTACAAGCCATTGAAGCAATTCCAAGCCTTCCATAGTGAAACCACAGAAACAGCTGAGGCAATTACACACCCAGAAAATATACAAAAAGCAGATAAAAATAACGGACTACTAACAAAGTTAGAACAAAGATTTATTGAATTATTTGGAAGCCTATGAAAAAAACATAATTAAACATCATGGCCGACCCAAAAGAAGAAATGAACCAGCTTGCACTAGAACAAGAGCAACAAGGTCGAGAGATTCAACGCATTTTAACAAACATGAAAAAATATCCATCTAACAGAAAAACAAGGCAATATTTCGAGGATAAAAACACTTTAGTGGAAGCGTTGTGGGCCACAATCCGAAAGAAAGACAAGCAGATGGACGAGATGAATCTCCCTACCCACGACTACTACATCAAAAAGTATTTCGATCAACTCAAAGGGGTTTATAATGAGTATATAGAAGACGGTTTGAGGAAAATACAACCCATAGAAACCGACACTGCCTTAAAAATAGAAGTATTGCTAAATCAGTTAGAAACAATTCTAAACGACACCCTTGAAGAGATAGACGATCTTACTCAAAAAAATCGACGTCAGCAACTGGAAAGAAAAATAAGCGGAAAATGGAAGCTCATATCTGATAGATACATACAACTCGAGATGCAGTCGAACCACACACCATACCAGAAAAAACACGAACAGATACTACTTCAACTACAAACAGATGAAGAGCATACCACCTACAACAAACCCGCCAACAGTGATTATACAACAACCAAAGTCAACCCATATAGCACTACCTCAAACAAACAACATTCAGGGACATATTCAAGAAGATAATTCATGAGAATAATGAACTGAGCGACATTGAGAAAATGAAATATCTAAAAACACATTTTCGAGGAGAAGCGAGCAGAGTTATCCAGCATCTACAGATAACAGGTGACAACTTCGTCACCAGCTGGAATATATTAGAAAATAGATATTTCAACGAACGATTAATCATCAATAAAATGATAGACAAGATTTTGGACATACCACCAATTCCGCACGAATCGGCATCAAGCTAAAGCAACTAAACGATACAATGATAGAATGTGTAGAGGCACTCAACAATTTGGATGTGGAAACCAAATCATGGGGTATGAATACTATTAACGACATAAATAATGTATTGCGTAGTGGTTGGAAACGGATGTATAGGTGTAAGAAAAGTCCTGAACTAGTCTAACGACTTCAGGGACATTGATCTGTAATATACCTAATCATAAAATTGATATTTTGTAAGGCTAATGATACTAAGCTGAGTTATTGAGTAGTCATAAATAATATGTCATTATCTCAAACTAGTCCTTGGACTTCTGAGATGTTTCTCTTTTTATTTCTATTGAGTAGATTTATTACTTTTGTACATTTTACATGCTTTTCTTTGGAAATAAATTATTATTATTATTATTATTATTACCTCTGATCTCGAGATTGATTTGTCGCAAGTGGGACTCCGAGACGAATAAATTATTTGAACAGTCCGTATCAGAACCCAACTAAATGCACCAGCTAGATGACATTCTTACTTTTTTGCAAATGAGATTTCAATCCCTCGAGGCTGTCGTACAAAGCAAAAAGTCCAGTGAGCAAAGTCACAGCGCAGTCGAGAATTGTCAATTCTGCAATGAGTTCAATCACAACATATACAATTGTCATAAATTCCAAACATTAGCTCCAGCTGCAAGACTAAGAGTCATAAAGGAAAAGAAAATCTGCGTCAACTGTCTTAAACATCCAGCGCACATGAGGTGTACTACGAATATCGGATGTCGTACCTGCAAAAGGCCCCACCATACGATGTTACATGTGGACTTCCACGACCAAAGGAATCAAAATGGTGCAAGAAACAATCAGCAACCTCACACTAGAAATTTCCAAAACAATCAACAACCTCACACTAGAAATTACCAAAACAATCAACAACCTCACACTAGAAATTTCCAAATCAATCAGCAATCACGCAATCAGACATGACAATTCTCAGCCAATCATCTAGGAAGACAAAATGAAATGGTTTTGTTGGCAACAGCGATCTTTTCTTCACCAACCAAGGAGTAGCTGAATATCTTCGTGTTTTGATAGATCCAGGCTCCCAATCCACATTTATAACCGAAGTAGCGGCTGCATTATTAGCTGTAACACGCCAACATATAAGAGCTGACGTATCCGGACTTGGAAGCGCAGAACCTCAAGTTGCAAGATGGATGATACAAATAACCGCCAAACCCAGATTCCCAAGCAACTTCCCAATGAACATGTCTTGTATCGTTTTACCTAAACTGACAAGAACGCACTCAAGTGAGGAGATTGACGCTAACGTCAATCAATGGAAAAATGATGCACTTGCTGATCCTACGTTCCACCGACCAGGACCTATCGACATCATATTGGGTGCTAAAGAATATGGAGAAATAATAAAATCGGGCATCCGAAAAACAGAAGCTGGTCTACTCGGACAGCAAACCGAATTTGGTTGGATTCTGTCTGGAAATATTTTACAACACCAGAGAAGAGATATGCAAGTTATTAGTCTGATAACTTGTATTGATGAAGATCCGCAGCTAGCCAAGTTTTGGGAACAAGAAGAAGTAGCTCAAGACAAACCAATCACTGACGAAGAGAAATTTTGCGAAGAACATTATCAACTCAATACGATCAGAAACAACGATGGTACCTATACAGTGAAAATACCTTTCAACGAAAAACTACAGCAGCTGGGGACTTCGAAACCACGTGCAGCCGCAAGACTGTTACAGCTGGAGAAAAGATTTGCAAGAGATCATCACCTCGAAGAGAAATACACTCAATTCATGGAAGAATACATACAGCTCGATCATATGACACCATGCACGCAATCAGACCATCGCCCCTACTATATTCCTCACCAGCCTGTGATGAAAGAGTCCAGCACAACAACAAAATTAAGAGTAGTATTTGACGCCTCCAGCAAAACGTCAACTGGGGTCAGTCTCAATGATGCAATGTACTCAGGCCCAAAACTTCAGCAAGAGCTGCTAGACATTCTACCTCGTTGGAGAACTCATAAAATTGTTGTGGCAGCAGATATTGAAAAAATGTATAGACAAATTCAAGTTCACCCAGACGACCAAAGATACCAATCAATCTTATGGAGATTCAGCGCAAATGAAGCAATTCGAGAATACACCCTCACGACAGTCACATATGGAACAACTTCAGCTCCATATCTGGCCATCAGAACTTTACAACAGCTGGCAGAAGATGAAATTGACAACTTCCCACTGGGATCCAAAATTGCTAAACAGGATTTCTACGTCGACGATCTGCTCTCCGGGGCAGATACAGTCCAAGGGGCAATCATTCTCCAGAAAGAACTCATAGACATGTTCAAAGCAGGAGGTTTCACTCTACGCAAATGGTCCAGCAACCATGTAAAACTTCTGAACTCCATTGATAAAGAGCTGCAAGATCAGTCACTACAAGAAATTACCGAAGACGGCACAAGAAAATCATTGGGAATACATTGGGCACCATCCGATGACACATTCAGATTCAAAACGCAAGTGAATCTCGAAGAGAAGATCACCAAACGCATAATTCTATCCGAAGTTGCGGAGCTTTTTGATCCTCTAGGATGGTTAGCTCCGGTAGTTATAAAAGCAAAGCTACTTATTCAGGATCTGTGGATTCAAAATTTAAAATGGGATGACACAGTTCCGGCCAACATCCAGACCAAATGGAAATCATTCCAGACTCAACTTGAAGCTGTGGAAAACATTTTTTTGCCCCGATGGACTAACCACACAGTTAATAGTCAAGTGGAACTACATGGATTTTGAGGCGCATCGGAACGAGCTTATGGCACCGTAGTGTATCTTGAAGTCAAAGGCAAGGAAGATCCACACAAAATAACTCTTCTAACAGCTAAATCTAAGATGCTCCTGCCAAATCAAGAACAGCATTGCCGAGACTAGAGCTTTGTGCAGCTGTGCTGCTTGCAAAACTCATGAGACGAGCCATCACAGCACTATCAATGGAGGAAGTGGAAAAATATGCTTGGACAGACTCAATGATAACACTATCATGGATAAAGGGAGATGTTACAAGATGGAAGACTTCTGTGGCAAACCGAGTAAAAGAGATAAATTCCTCACTGCCAGACAAGAGTTGGAATCATGTCAGAACCTCGGATAACCCTGCAGACGTCATCTCAAGAGGAATGGATGCTGCCAAATTAAAACAGTTTAAGATGTGGTGGAATGGTCCAGACTGGCTAGCGTCAAATACCACTATGGAACTGATGTCACGAAAAATAAAACTACCCCCTGTTACAGAATAAGTGAAACTGTGTCACACAACAACTGTAGCAGAAACCATAAACACATCAATCAAACTTACCAACAGATTTTCTTCGCTCACCAAGATGATACGAGTTCTGACATATTGTCGTCGGCTACTCAAACGAAACTGGCAGAAAAAGGGTCCCTTATTGGTTGAAGAGCTCAATACAACTCTATAGTCATTGGTCAAGCAAGAACAAGAAGAAATGAGAGCACTTCAAGAAAAGATGCCTCTCAATAGCAAGATCATGAACCTCAACCCCGTACTGGACCACAAAGGCATGCTGAGAGTTGGAGGAAGACTCGAAAAATCGCATCTGCCATACGACAACAAGCATTCGAAAATCATACCCAGCAATAGTCATCTGACCAGGCTCATTATCCTTGACGCCCACCATCAGACATTACATGGAGGAAACCAGCTCACACTGGCATATATAAGAACATCGTTTTAGATAATAAATGCCAAACGGGCAGTTAAATCGGTAATTGGAAAATGTATAAAGTGCATTCGGTTTAAGGCAGCTACAGCGGAACAACTTATGGGGAATTTACCGGCAGCAAGAGTAACACCATCTCATCCCTTCGAGCACACAGGCGTGGACTATGCCGGCCCACTGCAAATTCGGACAACCAAAGGAAGAGGACACGATTCACTTCACGAAGAGGACGCTGTGCTCATCTCTATAGTGACAACGGCACCAAGTTTGTAGGTGCCAGTAGAATCCTTCCAAAGGAAATCGTCACGACCTTCCTGAATTGTCAAATTCAAGACGACCTAGCATTAGTCGGTACACAATGGAACTTCATACCTCCAGCAGCACCACAATTTGGCTGATTATGGAAAGCTGCAGTAAAGTCTATGAAATACCACTTGCGACGAGTCATTGGAGAGACCTGCCTAGCATACGAGGAGATGACAACACTCATGCATCAAATCGAAACCTGCCTAAACTCCAGGCCATTGTATGCTTTGGCCAATGATCCAAATGACTTGATTATACTAACTCCCGGTCATTTCCTAATCGGAAGATCCATGGTAGAACCTCCAGATCCAATCACCACAGCAATCACATCAAATCTAACAGATAGATGGAGATAAGTACAGAAGATTAAAAAAGATTTCTGGAAAATGTGGACATCGGACTACTCACATCAGTTGCAGGAACGTTATAAATGGCAAAGCCGACATGTCAATACACAGGTAGGGATCTTGTGATTATCAAGGAACAAGACATAAACCCAAGTAGATGGCCTCTTGGTAGAATAACTGATATCCATCCATCAAAAGACGATAAGATGGTGCGAGTTGTCACTTTGAGAAGATCTGAAGGAGGTTCCATAAAACGACCTATTCATAAACTGATACCCATTCCAACAGAGAGTGACGAGTCAGAAACCACGCAGTCAAAAGTTGAACAAGATCAGCATTCCACAACAGAGAATTATAGAAAGATTTGGAGAGCAGTGATTACGGCATTGATATTCATGTCCATCTTAAGAAACAGCACGGCTCAATATCATACATACTATCCACCTCCAGGTCTTTATATCGAGCACATTGGCCATGCAAGCATAGATAGAGGAACAATCAGAATGGAGCTACGATTCAATAAATCCAGGATAATTAACGATACCACCAACATCGTAACGTCAATTCGGCAAGTATCCTCCCTTTGTGAGAGGGCCAGAGAATCAGCAGCGAACACTGAATGCACATCGCTAATTCATCACCTCCAAGAAAAACAACGTCAAGTTGAATGGATAAACAATGGAATACAAAGTGTCATCAGGAAGCGTAGTAAACGAGGTCTTATTGGAAAATTGTTAACATCAATATTTGGAGTAAACGACGAAGTTTACGAAGATATTGATCAATTGGACAAGAATCAGAAGGAGCTCATCAGAACATCTAGTCATCAAGCAAAGCTCATGTTAAATGCACTGACGTCATTTATTGACACAGAGATTGGAATTGACAATCAGTTAGAAAGATTCAGGAAAAAACTCAACGAAGGTATCGAAGCTGTTGATAATATGCAGAACTGGTACAAACTAATTGATGAAAACAAACTCAAGATTCATCTATCAAATGTATATCAAGTTGTGGCTAATTATATAGATGAAGTCATGGATTATCACCAAAAAATCCTAGACATTCATTATCATCATAATATCTCCATCTCAAGTTGAAGAAACCATCGAATCAGCTAACAAAAAGCTCCCGACAAATATCAAAATAATTTCCTACCCATTTCTGCAGACCAAGGTCGACCACAGCAAAGACTTCATTCACATCATTGGATATTTCATCATATCTGAGACAAATGAGTTTTTACTCATCAAATCAACACCTATCCCGACAAAAATATCAAAAGAAGCCTACTGGATATTTGATGTACAAAATGAATTCATAGCAGTGGTCTACAATTCACAGTTATATTTCCAACTCAGTGAAGCTGAGTTGAAAGGCTGCATCAGCATCGGACAAAACTCATTTATTTGTTCACCGACCACAACCCGAAATATAGACACTTCTTCCAACTGCGTCATCGATGAACTCTATCAGCGATCTCAGAGTACTTCTTGCACAATTAAAAAGAAAAGTTTCGTGTCAACTATAATATGGAAGCGTCTAAATACTCCTAATACCTGGATGTTTATCAGTGCAGATCAAAACAAAGTAGCAGTCATTTGTGACGGTGTCCGTGAAGATGTGACTCTTGATAAAACAGGAATTTTGGTCATATCTCAGAACTGTGTTATCAAGACGTGCAAAAATATCCTGACTCCAAAAAAAGAGGAATCAATCATTGTTTTGGGATCCATGGTTCATCCTATCGATTCAAACACATCAGACAACTATTCGCCATCAAACATGGGACATGAGATACTTGAGGAACCAGTTTTAGATGCTCCAGCAAATTTAGACAAAATCAAGGAAGAAGAGCAAGATATACCATACACAATGGTCCTCCATACACCACCACCTAACAATCTACAGCACCATTACATCAAGTGTAGTCATCCTGATTACATTATCAGCAGTTTTAGGTAGCTATGTCTGGTACAAAAAATTCAAGACAAGACCTACCCGCCAGCAAGACGAGACAGCAATATCACTAACAACACTGCATAATCTGGACATCAACCATAGAACCGATGATGACTCCAACTGATTGCGGGTGGCCAGAATGTCTAACCTTGAGAAAATCTTCAAGATTAAACATAATACATATTTTAGTCAAATATTAATAATCAAATTATAAAAGGAAAATAGAACAGTAGTAGACCCATAGTTATTAAATTGCTTCACACAAGTTTCGCATATCGTTATTATAAACAAACATGATTACATGATGTAAGGTGTATGTTTTCATAGGACAGCACCGACAAGTAATTGATATCGCAAGAATGCAAGATCATCACATTCTTCCAGCCTGAGCACCCTCAATACTTACGCTTTGTTATGGATTATTTTTAGTATTAAACCAAACGGTGTTTTACTCACATCCACATCATACAATCAACGACAAAAGCCTAAACCAGTTACACGGTATAGAGCTATTAGCAGAAAATCAAAAGGTCATCCTCATTATTAGAGACGCCTTTTTAACTACTTTCTTGAATATTTAATATTTTATGCCATGTATTATGATGAAGCATACCTTGCTTAATAAAGAACGTTATTATTATTAATTATTGAAATTTTGCAAAATTTATTTGTCCTATACAGTGTGTCCAGAATAAAATAAAGAGATACGACGTCGCTTAAATGGAAGAAAAGTTGCGTATTTGAAAAAGGAAAATGGCCATATTTGAAAAACCACAATATTGTGTTTACTATAAAAGCTAACATTTTCAAATTTTCAGGATATGAGTAAGAGGATACGACGATTCTAAAAACGGCATCAAAAAAATTGTAGGCCCACTCTGTTGCGTACGGCCGAGGTCAACTTTTGTTCGTCTTATGGGGGCCATATTGATTTTTTTATTTTCAAAATTCGCATTAAAAATGCCTTTTAAAAATATGGCTCCCATAAGAAAAACGGACTTGACTTTGGCTGGACGCAACATAGTAGGCCCACAATTTTTTTGACACCGTTTTCAGAATCGCCGTATCCTTTTACCCATATCCAGAAAGTGTTAGCTTTCAAAATAAGCAACATTTTGTGGTTTTCAAAAATGTACCTTTTTCACCGTGTATCTACATTACAGTATCGATTCAAAATAGAACGGAGGTAGAATATTTTTGGGGATATAAATACGCTACTTTTCTTCCATTTAGGCATCGTCGTATCTCTTACAAATTCCAATATCCCCGTATAAGGCCATGTCACCTCAACTCATACCTTTGGGGCATGTACAAAAACTTTAATGAAATGTCTATAACAAATTAAAAAATCGTTAAATATTCAACCCTCCAATAAGGTATCATAAAAACTATTTTCATGACTCTTTATAAGCGCAGATGAATACAAAGTAAAGCGACTTGCCATATCTGAACGGTTATAGTGTGTGACACATGGATCACACTCACACCGGGTGTGACGTTTCTGAACTCGCCCAAGTAGTATAAAATCTTCTCAAATGTGAAATTTGATTTCCATAGCGTGATTTTTGACACGCTTGGGAGTACTCGGAAAATCGGGTTTTTTGATATACCGAGAAAACTATGAGTCATAAAGAAAAGTTCTCAATATATGCGCTATAAAAACACCTTTCAAATTTGCACCGGTAGGTTCAAATCGAATGATTTGTTCAGAAGCTATTGCAAATTGAAGGTGAAAAAACGTGGTTTTTTAACGATTTTTTTATTTGTTATGAACATTTGCTTAGTCATCAAAATGTTTTGCACATGCCCCAAAGGTGTGCGTTATGGTAGCTTTCATCAATGTGCACAAGATGGGCGCAGTAGGTCAAATAATTTTTGCAAAATTCTGATTGTTTATCCCGTTTTGCAAGAAAAACGGTCGGCGGAAAATGCGGTTATTTTTAACAATTATAAGCAACAATTGTTCATAATCGTTTATTTCGCAAGTCCAGACCCTAATCCAACTTTCTATTTTCGTTGATTGTCGATTTTTTGTGTAGGGCTTCTTATTTGTTACATTAAAAATGAACAGAAAAAAATCAGGAAGGCCAGAACATAAACGCAGAATTTTGAAAAAAAAAAGATTTTACGGCTTCTGGAGTTGAAATTTCAACATGTCGTGGAGAAAAAGTTAATTTTCATGGCGAAATTTGCTGGAGCTGGTGCAGCTCGACGAAAAAATGATCCCTAATATCTGGACTGCGAGGACCCCAAAAAATGATATTTTGAAAATTTTGAATTTTTATTGCATTTTATCAATCAGTTTTATAAATGAATTCACTTTGGGTCATGAATCAATTATTGTTATCTTCAAAACACAAAGCGAAACTATTTATAAAACTAATGAAGCTTTTCAAAATGTCGTTTTAGTCTGCTTCTCAGTCTTTTTACATTCATAAAACAAGCCAGATATAATTTTTTCGTCAAGCTACCACACTTTAAAAAAATGAAGGTTCTGCGTGGATCAAAGCCGCCATATGGCGAATTTTTTGAAAATGCGTGATTTTTATGTTTGATTGTCGCGCGATCACCGAGAGATGGCGGCTCTTTCATTTCCACCAGGAAAGTCGGTTGAGATTCTACCTTCACTTCAACGCTCCCGTGTATAAACTATCAATTGCAAATGGTATTGCAAGACACTTCACCATGAAATTTAACATTGTGTCTACCACAAGTTGAAATTTCATCTTCCGAAATGAATAAACAAAGATGCTGCGATTTTTTGGAAAAAAAGGGCTATCTCAGGCCCTATAAGTCGTAGAACCAATTTTTTTTTCAAAATTCTGTGTTTATGTACTGGTTATCAAAAAACAGTAATCCCATGAAAATATTGTTAAGAGCTCCGGAGAAACTTTATTTGTTTATAAAGATTTTTTGTTACCATTTTTAATGTAATAAATAAGAAGCTCTAAACAGAAAATCGATGTTCTACGAAAATACAAGGTTGAATAAGGGTCTAATCTTGAGAAAAAAAAACGACCACAGTATAAGTATAAGTTTATTCTCATCATCTAAATTTTTTGCAAAGATCTACTTAACGAACGAGTACAATCTATCGATCTTAAGCCGTTAAGAACAATTCAACTCTTGACAGTATTAAAAAGAGGAAAATAGAAAGAGACAGAGAATTTTGTTTTCTCAATTCAAACTGATTTAATCAATCCATTATATTGGTGAATTAAATTATGATTTTTATATCACCTGTTACTCAAGCTGACAATTCATCGATTGTCACTAAGACCTCGATTAGGACGTTGTTGCGTAATAGTCTTTCAAATGTTTTTCAGTACATTTCATGTTCGGATTTAGATTAGGGCATACGGGGTAAGGGAGGATAAACTTCTTATGTACATACAGGGTGATTCATTTTCAGCGACAGGGTGCCAGTTCTCATAAACTATTCGTCATAGAGAAAAAAAAATCTGTATAGTAATGTGCCCAAGAGAAAATGCTGTAAATATATTTCAAGCTTCTAGGATCGCCGCCAGGTGGCGTAACGATACTATGAAAGCAGTAAATCAACATATTTTCAAACATTTTCCCATTGAACTACCAATTAAGAGTATGGAAACCGATTTTAGACGATATTCTCTACAAAATTACCCCCTGACACTTCTCTCTAAGTTGTCAAATAAGACAGCTACAAACCATCACTTGATGTCACTAAATTGCCTATAACTTCGAAATTCCTTGACCGATTTGACTGTTCTTCAGCTCATTTTGAAGAAGAAAATTTGCTCTTTCTGGTGAATGTACTCGAGGTTGATTTTATCTGCTTTAGCCGACACACAACATGAATTGTAGAAGTAAAAACCTGTATTTGAGGTTTTTTTGAAATTTTCAAATGCGAACCCACTAACTACAGGGTGTTTATTAATTGAATGCCGATACTTAGGGGTGATAATCCTTGGATGATTTTGGGACAAAAAGTTCATATGGACATGGGTAAGCAAGAGCCTGGATTTTAAGATACAGGGTGTTGAAATTAAAAAAAAAAAATATCTTTACTTTAATACTATTCTAGATATATTTTTGAAATTTGGTACACGTCTTCTATGCATCAATATGCATGGGAATGTTGGAGAGGGCGCCACTGATTTAAAAATATTGGAAGACACAGCAGGATGTCAATGCCTCGGTCAATGCAATCAAGTAGATTTTATTTTTTTAAGCGACAACCATGCACCGGACGAAAAAAAAAAAAGAACAAATTGGCTCAGAAATAAATAGAGATTTCAAAAATAGTTTTTATTTTGAAAGGAAGCAGTGGCGTACAAGTTTTTTCTCCAAAATCATTGAGTGCAAAACCCGTACGGACGCCACTGGTTAAAATAATAAAATTGTTCGTACATCAAAAAATGCATATTGATGCATAGAAGACGTGTACCAGATCATTCAAGGGTTATCACCCTTAAGTATCGGCATTCAATTAATAATGAAAATTTGAAAAAAAAATCTTTTTTTTATCATTACTTTGATACTATTCCAGATATCTTTTTGAAATTTGGTAAACGTCTTCTATGCATCAATATGCATGGGAATGTTAGAGAATGTCACAACAGGGTGTCAATGCAATTGAGTCAATTTTAATTTTTTAAGCGAAAACCAAAAAAATCAGGAGAACAAATTGGCTCAAAAATAAATAGAGATTTCAAAAATAATCTTTATTTTGAAAGGAAGCAGTGGCGTACAAGTTTTTTCTCCAAAAATATTGAGTGCAAAACCCGTACGGACTCCACTGGTGAGAATAATAAAATTGTTTGTACATCACAAAATGCACATTGATGCATAGAAGACGTGTACCAGATTTCATAAATTAAATATATATTTCATAATAAAATAAATATATTTTTTTTTTAATCACTTTGATACAATCCAGATATCTTTATTTAATTTGGTCTTGAAAATTTGGCTCTTGCGGACCTATGTCTATATGAACTTTTTGTTTAAAAATCATTCAAGGATTATCACCCTTAAGTATCGGCATTCAATTAATAAACACTCTGTATAATCAAATCAATCAAGAGGCATCATTTCATGGCTCTGTTCCGTACAGAAATAAACTTGCCATACTCAAACTACGAAACTTATTTCAACTCCGACGTGAAATGTTTTACTGGCATTCTTATATTCTGAACTCGATCTAAGCTTGTCAAAGATGATTAAAGTAGTTTTTGTAAGACGACTCGATAGATCCATCCACTTTGGCATCAGACAGTAATTTTTTTTTTAATGTGAGCAATGGAATTTGCATTATTTCTTTAGTTTAAATGTCGAAGTTTCAGTGATTTGCAAAATGTTTTCAATTCATTAGCATTATAATTAATAAATTATAATATTCGAGAAAAAACTCATTGTTATCTTTTTAATCCAGCCTATCATTAATGGTCCATAAATTCTATGCTAGGTCTTATCAATGCTAATTTTTATTTCTGATTAGATAAAATTTGATCGTTTCAATAAAGTTTGGTCGAAATATAAACTATTATAGCTGACTCGAAATATTCAAGGGTACATTCCTTACAATTACAGTTCTAGATTGCATACAACCTCACCAAGTTGTTAAATCGATAAGTGTGATGATTCATCAAACAAAAACTATTATTAATACTCACGGAAGGTAACCATGCCATTTCCGTTGGTATCAAAAAGTTGGAAAGCGGTTTTATATAATGCGTCTGGAAAACACAATAGTCCTTCGAATGCTTGGAATTCTGGGAACGAGATAAGTCCATCTTTGCTTGTATCGACGATTGAGGCAAGAAGTTGAACAGTATCAGCATTGTAATTTTTTTCATCGAGCAACCCAAGATATTTAACGACGAAGTCTTCAGCAGTCATGAACGTCTCGCCATTTTTCTCAATTGAGGCATATTTGTTGAATACCTCTTGTAGTTGTGTGGAATTTGCTCTTTTCAAATATCCACCTCCCTGGAAAATAGACAATTTCTCAAATCAAAAATGCATCACAAAATTTGTCGAAATCGACTAAAACAATCTTATCTACCTACCCCATAAATAAAATAAACGAATAGGTATGTAATTCATTATCTAACATGATGAATTACTCAACCAATTGCTTTCCATCAAAAATATATACTTAAAGCCATGCAAAACCTTAATTGACGCCAAAATATCAAACCTTACGACACAAGTATGAAGGAATTCAAATTGTTTTTTATTCATCAAATTATGATAGTTATATTGAAAAATTCTTAGTTTCTTAATCCAGCTGTAGATTAACATAAATGGAATTTTCTAAAGCAATAATCAATTTCCCTTGATAAACCTAGTTATTATGCAAGCAGTGTTATCAAAAGTGATTCCTGGTAGAATTGTAGGTGGATGTATCAAATTTTATTGATTTTTTCATAACCCATGTTATACACCCAAAATATGTATTCAAACTTGAAAATAAACATAAACGGTGATTTCTGGGGGTGAAGGGCAAAAAAGCAAAATTTTGTTGAAGCAAAAAATTAGCAGAGATAAAAACCTTCGACACTGACCTCAGCGAAGAACATGGATTGGGTAGCCATTATGTCCACACACAAAATCAAAAAGGCCAAAGATTATGGTCGCAATTTAAAAATTGTGACCCCGAAGCTTTACGTCATATTTTCCGAGTGTTATAAATAGATCTAGAAAAGCGCTAACGTTGTTCTCAGCACATCGAAAATTGAACCTAGTAAACATTGTCTTATACTGTGGGAAAAATGTGTAAAAATATAAGTGAATAGTATAAATTGGTGGAATGACATTGTACACAACATGAGAGATATAGGTTAATAGTTCCAGTCGTTGTGACAAAAAACGGGTACAAACATCGGAGCAGGACGAAAGTTTTGATAAAATTTGTGTTTTGATGCCTTTAGACTTCAGAATAATAATTTTCTACTGTATGTAAATTTTTGTTGGACACACCAGTAATTACATGTAATTACAAAGCTCAAATTGTTTTGTGTTTGTGAGAGAATGAAATGAAATAGATAAATAAATAGAAGTATGTAAACAGAAGTTTAAACGACGAACAAAACAAGCACGAATTCACCAATAAACATGATTCAGAAAGCTAGACTTTTTCCATATTACGACATTTCCGTATTCCAAATTCGGAAGCTTAATTTTGGAGGAATAACCAGAACATATTGACCAACATCATATAAAAAAATCATCAAAATCGGGATTGAGGTCCATAAACAAGCAAACATGTATAAAGGGTTGAATTAGGTTCCAACTTGATTTTGCCGACAGTGAAAATTATTTTTCAAAAAAAGAAAATGAAAAAAATATTTAGTGATAAGTTTCCCCCGAAGTGAAAAATGGTGTGATTGTGTGACAATATACTTCATTCTGATCCGAGCTGCCGAAATTGTAAACAAGCTACATGTGACCAAACAAAGCAGAACGATCGAAAAGGTCAGGTGAAATATACAATATACAACAACATGTGACTAACTCAATCGTTCAATTAATATTTGATTATTAACTCAATTTTCTGGATTGAAAAAGGGTTTTGAGCACGACCGACAGTTTTGCCTTAGTTCGCATGCATTCATCCTTTTATCGGTATAATGTGGGTTAGTTTTTGTTTAACAAAAAAGCGAGCAAAATAGATGTCGCCTGAGCAAAATCTGTGTGAATATATAAAAAAAGTCTCGAAGGATTGAATTACGTTACCTTGTTATTTGACGACTTTCATTAGATTTTTTAATCGTTAGAAATCTGTCTTATTGTTACTTGTGGCATCAATAAAAAAGCCAGCGCGAATACACAGCTGATAGCTATGAATACAGAATACAGGGGTTTTTGTATAGTCGAATTGCGAAAAGGACAACTTTGCAAATCATTTTCAGATTGAGAATGTGCAAATTATCATCATCGCACATTTTTCTCGAGCTCAAAGCTTCTTATTTCAAACAGAAATAAATAGCGTTTTTGGTGGAACCCATAAGTTACCAGACCCATATTTTCCGTTTACTGAGTGAAAAAGTTTATTTCATCGAATTTCTTATGCTTATGTATTAATAAACTGATTTATGACTTAGTCATTAATATTATGAATAAGCAATGATGGAAACATACAAAATATTGAGTACAATTATTGTTTTCCTATTATGAAAATAGAATGTGTGCCAAGTTATATAACCTTCTGTTATAATGCGAATTAAAAAGTGTTGGGTGACATATTATCATTTTTGTGTAAACTACATTTATTGTAGTTCACTTTTCTCTTTATCAACACAGAATATCTTGACAGATGGTTTTCTCATTTAAACTTTTTTATAACTCGATTTCAGTATATTATGTATTTTGAAAGTTAATGAAGATGGTGAATGGAAAATACTGGTTTGAAAACAATAATACTTTTTTATCAAGAAGTGGAGCTGTATGGTCAAATAGCAAAATAATCGCCAGAATTGACAAAAATGAATTAAAACTTGACCAAACCACCAACTCACATTAATCATGAAAATAAAAAATCATCTCACCTTAACAGCAGCTGATTTAACACCCATTTTATCCCAATCACATGTACTCAGTTACACAACACAAGTTGACTCGACATGAACCTTTTTATCATATCTTCGATGTTATTCATGAATGGGAACAGAATTCAAAATGATTTTCTCACTACTGATAAAAGTATTCGTCAGAACGATCAATTTCGCGATGCGGTTCGTATGGAATTAAAGTTTGAAATGCGAATTATTTTCATGGAAAAAAATTGGATTGTGGATTTGCAACTAAGTTGTATTCAAATATGGTTCAATATAGTTATTTATAGTGATTATTCGTACACAATTCAACAAAAATATTATAATATTCCAAACAAGTTATGTGACCAACCTTCGAATCTCGTTTTATCAATCTAGGTACTAAAAATCATGACTAAGGATAAATTGATTATCACTACCCCACCACCACACCAATTATACCAAAACGAAAAGTCTGGGCAATAATGATGAATGAAAGATGATTTTTCTTGTATTAAAGCGACATAGAAAAAAAAGTATCACCCGAGTATACTACGGTGTTTCGAAATTAGCTTCAATTCAAGTAAATTAAAATGTATTGGATATTTTTTTTTTTCGGAAGATTGGGATAAAGATACATTAGAGATAATTCATTTCAGTGCAAAATGCTATGAATGATGTTTGGACTGGACTCATGATACTACGGTCGTAGTATCATGGACTGGACTGAGGAGATGATAAGCTTTGATTTAAACCTCTTTTGCATAATATCTATTTATAAGATATTGCCAAATTTACTAGTTTGTCAAAACTTTTCGTGAGGTTGAAAAATGAGTAGAATGTGGAGACCGTCTAAAAAGTATAGTCATCAGTTATTGATTTCACTGGATTCAACACAATTATTTCATAAAATATTTCGATGACGAGATTTGTTATGAAATATTCATTAGAAAATAACAGAGGTCGATGTGATAATCATTGTTTTCATTGGTGATAAGTGTTTATTTTTGTTTTAATTACTATATCGGCAAGACTGGATCTGGACATTTTAGATAACAGATCAATCATCTTGATCTCCAGTATACATTGAACTACCTATTTTACACTAAGGCTCTCGCCAAGACTATTATCATACAATCATTGAATTTACGTTGCCTACTCGAAGGATGCCAAAAAACTGCGCTAGTGCTTGTATGGTTGCGAAAGATTCGTGAATCACTATACGAAATATGTTTCTGGTAAACCTTCATCTTACTTTCAGTTATTTTGAAAATTTAATTAACCATACTGATTTCTTCATTAATGTAAACACCACAACAATCAACAGCTTGTATTCCTCTTGGAAATTTATATTTAAGTAAATTTTATTTAGCGCCGATAATAGATGGGAATACGGGAATAATACATGACATAGGAAGAAATTCGAAAACGGTAAAGGTCGTGATATGAGACTAGTGACTAGTTGAATTGTTGCTGGAACACTAGAGGCACCGCGCTGCTTCATATAAAGGGCAATTTGGAAGTCCAATTTTCTACCACTTTTCCCAGCAACGTAACCCATAACGGGGTGGATGTTTGCTTCTGGCTGATCCAACGTCGTTGGTTTATGAGCATTGACTAGCGACTTCACTTATCCCCTCAAAAGGTAGTCCATGGTTGAGATATCACGCGACCGTGGAGGCCAACATTCGCCGCGTTATCAGTAAATTCTGCTACAGTGCTAGCCAAATGGCCTTCCATTGCGCTTTATCTGGATTTCGGGCCAGCCCATATGCCCCAAATCACATCTAAGCACAAGCACTAATGGCATAACAAAAAAGCGAACACCATGAAAGTTATCATTAGATTTTATTTTAGTTTGGAAAAATCAAGTACATATGTCGTGGAAATTAACCTACAAGCTATTTTTCTTACTAGTACATTGCTTCTTCCATAAGAGATACGACAAAATGAAAGAAGTACTTCAGAATCAAAAGTTGAGTGAGCATACAAAATTCCAAAACACTTCGTATACTTTGATATTTTGTATTTTTCCATTTTCAGAATGACATATAAATACGTTTAAACATAATATTTAGAGCGTTCATTTGTGTTTTTAATTTTAGAATACTTTTTTTTGCAGAACTGCGTAGTTCACAATTTTGAATTTTTGCTGATGAGTTCTCCAATTTTTTTAAAATATCGAAGTGAGCGGAGGGTTCAAAAATTTGGCATTCTGACTTGATTTTTTATTCTGAAAAACTTTGTTCAATAACATTTTGTCGTATCTCCTACAGAAGAAGCAGTTTACTAGTGAGAAAAATAGCATGTAGATTAATTTTCACGACATACTTGATTTATCGAAACTAAATTTATGACACAAGTTAGTCTCTATTCAAGCAGGGCTGAATCCCAGAGGATAAAATTTAATTTCAAACATTTTTTGCGTCGATCCGGTGACACTGTATATTTTCGTGATTCCTACTGATAGTATGTTCTTTTATTTGGTGTGCATGATTAATACATCACTACTAGTAGTATTAGACCCAGTTTTGGTTTATACATGTAGCCGGATTTTATACTCTATTCTCTAGCGTATTTTATTCCTTCAATTTATAATTTTTCAAGACGCTGAGAATGAATGATATTTACTTTAGTTGAAATAGTCATAGTATGGTACATCTTTGATCGTAAAAAAAAAGAAAGAACAGCAAAATAGATGTTTTTGAACCAACATCTATTTTGGAGTAATATTGACCTCCTAAATACGAATCTGACCTAGTTTTATCCTATCACATCCAAATTTTACACAAATCGATATCTTGGAATAAAAAAAATTAAAAATGAAATAAATAATGAAAGCATTCTAAGGGCTACAGAGGAACTGATACCGAATTAAGATTTCTCACCTAAAAGAACCACCGGAAAATCAATTTTGTGCGAAAATTCAATTTTTGCACAAATTACACATTTGAAAAATCTTCGAAACGAAGCCCGATACAAAGAATTTTTATTAGAGTAGTAAAATTAATTTGGTTCTGACTAATAACCTCCTGACATTTTCGACCTTTTTTTTCGAAAATTAGATAACCCTATTTAAATTTTATATTTGCATAAATTGCATTTTTTGTAAAAAAATCATACGTGATACACAGAAATGGATAAAAAAATTGGAATCAGCCGATCAAAATTATATAAAAACACGCATCAAGTACCTATAAAACTCTCGCAAAAAGATTCATTTTGTCTACCTGTGAAATCATTGCATTCTATAAGTTTTTACAGATGTTATGGTTCATGCGTCAGCTATGTAGTTAGTAAAACTCAGTGTTGATAGATTTTCTGCATTTTTTCGTCATTGCTGACTGCTGAGTGCTATTGAAGAACCAGGTTTTTCTCCGAGGTTTTTTCAAAAAAGTTTGGAAATATTGATATTCTAGAAAATATTATGTTCCAAGATGAACATGTTGATTGGACAAACATTCCTCAACGATACCTATTATGTGACCTTATCGCATCCATAAGTTAGTGTCATATTAAGAAACTGGGCATTAGTATGGTAAGGATATTTCAATGGTAATTGGAATAATTAATTGCAAATCGACTGTTTTCAAAAGACGTATAAGAATGATCAAGAAATCACGAGTGATCACGACCTGGAAAGTTAATTTTCTATTTCTGGAACGAAGAATATGATTTCGTCCGAGTAATTGCCAAAAACAAAGAAAGACGTTGAACACATATCCTCTATGCAGTATTACTCAGTTACTCGGATTATCACTAACAAAGTTTGGGGTATTGTACTGGATCAAAGCAGTGCCAATCGCCATTAAATTCTTGAACACTTCCGGGGTAAATTCTT
Organism: Orchestes rusci; assembly: GCA_958502075.1. Classification (NCBI taxonomy): domain Eukaryota; kingdom Metazoa; phylum Arthropoda; class Insecta; order Coleoptera; family Curculionidae; genus Orchestes; species Orchestes rusci. The sequence continues at coordinate 29,180,529 of OY293305.1, forward strand.
TGGTGAATGCAGCATTGCCAGAAACACTAGTTTTTACTATTGGGTTTCTTATTTCAAATAGAATACTCTGTATATTACTTGATTTTGGATTCTGAATACTTTCTATAGGTGAGTTCGAGTATTCGCTCTGAACACTCGAAGCGCCAAAAATTGCACGCGCTTAAATGGACAATTTCGCGCTCGGAGCGTTCAGAGCGAGTACACGAACTCACCTTATGTAACATGTCTTGTCATGTCATTATGACTTATGATACTATAGTATTGGACATTTTCTTTCAAAACAGATGTCATCAGTTTTTTTGAAATAACCATCAATAAAAGTAAGGAACAGAGTCGTGATAAGTTGATAGCAGTCTCATCAAAAGTTTTTTTGATAAGGGATACAAAATATCTTATCCTGTGATGAACTTAGGATTATAGTCTAGAGACAACGAAATTATTATGCCGACATTGCCCCCATTCATAAGGCGGAACTGTTGTGGAACTGTTACCGCTCTCCGCTCTCTTTTATAAATGAAGCGCTACTTTGGTGAGAGTCAACTGTCAGTTGTCAAAGAGCGCTTCCGGAGCCTAGCGGTAACTGTTCCGTCCATATATCTATTAACTCTATATGGGAACCGTCCCATTTGAACATGGCATCAAGCGTGTAGAATTGCTTCCCATAATATAATTATTAATAGATATATGGTGCCGTCTTATGAACGCGTCCATTGTTGTGAAGTTGCATAATATGCATCAGCTGTCTGTTTGTCTACCGTCAAACTCAAAATCCTTATTTTTTTGTTCTCTCAAATAATGTTATAATTTTGTTTAAAGTTGAAATTAAACAGTTAGTTTTGAGTTTGGGTTTGTTTGAGTTTCGTAAAAGAAGAATGTAGCCTTAGCGACATCCTTATTGTAAAGTTTGAGTTTGACGGTAGACAGACAAGACTGTACACGCGACATGGCAACACCGTCCACAGCTGATAATTTCGTTGTCTCTAGATTCTAGTGAACTTTTTGCCCTTTTTTTTTTAATGTGTGCACCAAAAATTTTGGAACTTGGCATACTTGAATTGCTGTCGAAATACTACTTTTTGATGTTACTCACGTACTTTTAGTATTCAAGATGGCGGCTGGGCTTGAAACATTTTTATATGGAAAGGGGGGTCGTGTGACACATCATTCGAAAGGACTTATTGAGTAGATTATTGTGTGGAAATTTCATAGGATTAAACGCATCCGTGCGGATATGACAGCCTGCCAAACTTTTAGTTTTTAAAAATGTCGTTTACATTATGTTTCAATTTTTTAACAAGCTGACACATCAGATTCCGGAAAAATGATGATGAACCTGAGCAAAACAGTACAGGTTAACAAATAGGAATGCTGATACAAAGCGGTGAAAGAATTTCAAGATGATAAAAAAAAAATTGGAAAGCATTTATTAGCATTATGTTACTAAAATCTAAATTATGATGGAGATACAGTTTCCACACTACCTCGCCACAGCACTAAAGTTTAACCAAATGTGAAAATCTTGAAACGATATGAGCCAGTTGTTTGATTATTGTGTTAATTAGGAAGTGTTACAAAAATGCCTAATTCGCGTCCCCTCTCAATGAGCGCTTCCCGGACCGTCCGATATGCAGGAAATATCTTCGCGAATTAGTGCGGAAATTTCTCGAGACTGGTAGTGTTCAGAGCTTGAAGAATCAAGGGCGACCATCTGTTTCGGAAGATAAACAAATTGCAATCATTGGTGAGATGATGGTAAATCCTGAACAGTCGACTTCTCAGGTTGCAGACATCTAAGATACTTCGTCTGCTTCTGTAAAACGATTGCTGAAAAAACAGAAATTTCATCCTTATAAATTTCAAATGGTGCACCAGTTGACTGAAGATGATCCTGACAGACGTGTAAAATTTTGCGAAATTATGACCGATAGAATAGGCCGAGAACCGAGATACGTTCAAAATATTTGTTTTAGTGAAGAGTGTACTTTCTTTTTAAATGGCCGTGTACACAGGCAAAATGTTCGTTATTGGAGTGACGTAAATCCGCATGTTTTTAGGGAAACCCACACGCAATATCCCGAAAAGGTTAACGTATGGGCTGGCATATTGGGGAACCATATTGTTGGTCCTGTTTTCATTCATGGAAATTTGACAGGGGACCTGTATTTGAACTTCTTAGAAACTACAATAGAGCCCTTGATTGTACAAATACGTCAGAATAATCCCAACGAATTTGGCATGGCACCAATTTTTCAACAGGATGGTGCGCCTCCTCATTTCAGCAGAAATGTAAGGCAGTATTTGGACATAACTCACCCCAATCGTTGGATTGGTCGTCGGGGTCGTACCGAATGGCCTGCCAGGTCGCCCGATTCAACACCATTGGACTTTTTTTTATCGGGATATTTAAAACAGAAAGTTTATGCAGCACAGCCAGACTCTCTTTTAGATTTACAGCAAAGAATTACTGCTTTTAGTCAAAATATTAATGTCGATACTTTCGAAAAAGTCCGTCAGGAGTTCTCAGACAGATTATTTCATTGTTTGGGGGTCAACGGAGGACATTTTAAACATTTTTTACAATAAAAATTGAAGTATGCTTTCTTTGTTCTTATTTCACGAATTTCTTTATCTTGTTAGTTTGACAGTATGTCATATCCGCACGGATGCGTTTAATCCTATGAAATTTCCACACAATAATCTACTCGATAAGACTTTTCGAATGATGTGTCACACGACCCCCTTCCATTTAAAAAAATGTTTCAAAATGTCGCCCAGCCGCCATCTTGAATACTAAAAGTACGTCAGTAACATCAAAAAGTAGTATTTCGACAGCAATTAAAGTATGCGAAGTTTCAAAATTTGCGGTGCATAAAAAAAGGGGGGGACCTTTTAGAGCCGCACTGTATAATAAATATGCGTTAATACTACCTATTTTTACATCGATTAGCATTAAATAGGCTTTTTTCCTAAAAAATTCTAAAATTTTTGTGACAATAGAGCATATTTTAATTTGAAGGAATTTGAATTAGCGTAGATGAATGTTGTTAGTATTTGTTTTAGGTAGGGATGTTGAACAGCTAAAAAAGATTTAATAATGATTTTTTCCTTGGATATGGAAATGATCAACTTTAAAATCACTCATTTTCATCTAATAGCACAATGTAAGGGAGTCTTAAGCTCTCTTGGAACATTCTACTGGGATAAGTGTTTATGCTGGAAAAAAAAACATTTTCAACTGGGTACAAGGATATCTTATCAAGTACATAATAATATAGTTTTTTTATTTTTTGCATAACCACTTATTTCGGCAAAATTTTTTTGCGAGAAGAAAAAACTTCCCTATACACTGCGTTATTAGATAAAAACTTCGAGGTAATCAGAAAGTCAATTCCATAAGAAATGGAAAGATATGACTACATATTATGACGTCACTTTTATAACAACATGGTCCATGACTGAGTACCAAAAATTATCAAAATCAATTTGCAAGTTTTTGGAAAATGTGGGAAAAACCAGAATTTTTTGAATCTTTGATGCTCTCTGGCTCTCTGTAGACCTCGCTGTAGACTAAACGAAGCAATTTTGGATATAGGTAAATTAGCTTGAATCGACCTATTTTGACGACAGGATCCTGCCATCGAACGTTGTACACGTATTTCCCAGACTCCCAGATAATATGATTTATATCGTCGCAACCCTGATCAGAAGAGTCCAATGAGAAAAACATTCCTATCAAACGATGAATTTCTTGAATTCCTCATTGAACTTTTACTTCATGTACTTTAAAATTGCTTCGGTTTATTGAAATGAAGGAAAGACATGGTGGTAATTTTCTCGGTCCTAACTTATCAGTAGGATATTCTAAATGAAAAATACTATGCTGATAAATAATCAAGGATAGCTCCTCTGGGTCCGTATTCTGGAGTTTCAGTGGGTAGAAATTATGAAAGTGTCAAAAACGGGGCGTGACATAGGAAAGCTTTATTCTGAAAATCATTTCTATTGAAAACCGGTAGCATATTTACAATGCCTTCTATGTGACCGCGATTCCTCTTCTCTACCAGTTAAGAAATGTCGTGCAACAGAATCAGATCCATTCCATTCCCTCATCGATTTGGACGATCATGCGTCGCGTCGCGGGAAGCATGTGAAATTATTTAGTATTTTTGTGTTCAAATTTGAAATTAAACAAAATTAGTTGTGAGTTTGGGTTAGTTGGTGTTTTGTAAAAAATTGATGAAGTAATGTTTATTGGACCAACATTGATGATGACATCAAAATTTGTTCAAAATAGCTCCTCATGTACAGAAGCTGCAAAGATGTCAAGACAAGAGGGAGACACCTTGGCCGATTTCGAAGAATGTTTGGGACAGACTTCATATAGACTATGCAGGTCCTGTGAACGGAAATTATTACTTGATGATAGTAGACGCCTATTCCAAGTGGCCAGAAGTTTTCACCACAAGAAATATTATGACTTAAAAATGTTCTATTATTCTATTATTATTACTACTATTATTCTGAAGATAGAGGAAATCATTGCAAGATTCGCATTGAATCTGATAATGGTTCATAATTCACTATTGACATTTTCCAGAATTTTTGTTTGAAGAAAGGCATTCAACATATTTGACAGCTCCATATTCACCACATTCCAAGGGTTAAAAGTTGAGAGATTTGTGGATACATTGAAAAGAGTATTGATGGAAATCAAAAGGAAGGAACAACCAGAGGAAGAACATACAGGGTGTCCCCGAAGAGTCTGTACAAAATTCTACCACTGATTCTTCAAGACAAAAAAAATCGATTGAACCTATCTTACCTCAGTACAAAAGTTTATGGTTACGGAGATACAGGGCGTCAAAGTTTGAATTTTATTTTCGATTTTTCGGTTTATTTCTTGAGAGAAACATCAAAAACTCACGAAAATTGAAACTTTTTTTTGGGTGAAAATTTAAATATTGTGGCAGTTTTGTAGTATGGTGCAGAGGGCGCCAGATACTTCTTGAAGTTCTTCTTTGATCAGTCCTGTTTTTTTTGCCGGTTACTATTGATCATGTTAAGCCTGGTTAATTCAACAGATTCATAAGCATAAGCATAACTTTGGTCATAAGCACAGTCGTAAATATATGCGTAGTTTTACGGTGGTTTATACAACTTAATAAGCATAAGCGTTAAAAATTTGCTTGTCAATCAAAACCATATAAAAACTCATACTTAACATAAAATCAAAACTGACTTAAGGAAATATTGAAATATTCACAAGAATGCACAAAACAGTAAACAGTTCAGAAACCAAAACAGAACATTAACAACTCTCGAGAAGCCAGGCGCCAAAGAGTATCATGATAATAGTTATGTGGAGACAGGACTATATTTGACTACTACCGTAGATTGCCAGAGATGACGCATGCGCTGTTCCGATTTTTGCATAACTTTAGACATAAAGATGAAAATTATCAACTTTCATATCCTTATGCTTATCGTTATGTTTGTGAAAGTTTGTATAAACGCGTTCATAAGAAATCATACGTTCAACTTTTGTGCTTATGACTAAAGTTTTGCTTATGCTTATGAATGTGTTATATAGACCAGGCATTAGAATAGCGAAAGCTTTTTTACTGGGTATTTTGATTAGAAAAGGTATTCTTGTTTTATCACACTAGGAGCAACCGTTTTGTTAAAAAATGCACTTTTCTGAAATCATGTACGAATTTCTCGCTCCGCAAGTACCGCAACTATCAAGCACTCACAGGGCATTGTAACTTTTTTACCGTTGTGTTCTGTTGCTGAAGGCAACCGTTGTTTACTAACTTGTCACTCAAATACCCATATAGCATATACGTTTCAAATTTGCGAACGGTGAAGAATTGACCCCCTGATGTGAAAGCAAACATTTTGGAACGAGTTGCGGAGGATTCAACGTTGAGCACGAGACACTTCGGTTTGGAATTGGGAGTGAGTAAAAACGTGATCAGTCGCGTTTTGAAAGAACAACTTCATCCTTATCACGTCAAAGAGTACAGAACCTTCTTCCCAAAGACCCTGATCATCGCCTGGCCTTTTGTCGGTTTCTTACCGAACAAAGGGCTCAGAATGTTTATTTCGCAACAGAAATTTTGTTCACCGATGAGGCTTGCTTTACTAGAAGCGGCATCACAAACTTGCATAATGAACAATGTTTATGCATATGAAAATCCACATGTAATAAAGCTCAGCAATTATCAGCATGAGATCAGAATTAATATTTGGGCCGGAATCATAGGCACTCTCATTATCAGTCCCGTCATTTTACCATGTCGTTCAAATGTTGCGCAGTATTTGAAGCATTAGCAAGTAACGTTGCCAGAATTGTTATACGATCTGCCTTTGGCCCTCCTTCGTCAGGATGGGAGAACACCATAACCGCGAAAACCCACGTATGCGAAAAACCAAAACCGCGAAAACCCACGTATGCGAACACTTCGTTCGCCTTCGTGAATGCTCGTTAGTTCGTATTTACCATTTTTGCGAACGTGAGTTGGAAAGAGAAGATCAACGAGAAGGATAAATATTTAACCTGAATTATGTGCACGATCGATTGAACTTACGTGATCCGCGTTAATCCGAGTGAAACGAAACGCATGTCAGCTGTTGACAGGTTGAAACAAAACTAAAACTAGTATTTGAAAGAGTAAAACAATAATTAGAATGAAGCTGAACTTATATTATGATGATGCGGGTGTAACTGTGTTTAATCCTCCTGATATCGTTTAAAAAGTAACGCTGCTGCCCGAGTAAAAAGGCACGCTCTTGCCCAGCGTAGCCGGTGAATGTTCTCTTAAATATCGTTTAAAAAGTAACGCTCCTGCCCAACTTATCTTGTGCTAAGATCAATTACAGGATTAAAATAACTACTTACTGATTCTCAAGAACAACCAGAATAAGAGTTATATATTCACATGCTGCGCAAATGTTTATAAACATTGAAAAACAATTATTTCTTTTTGACATTTTTCATGGTTGCAAACACCTTCTAGAAGGGTCTAATATAAAGGAAATGCAAAAAGAAAATAAAAATTGCGATAGTCGGTAAACTGAAAAATTACCCTTATTATTGTTATTATCAGGTATTATGATGAAAATTAAATAAATGTTTGTATATGGACAGTTCATCAGGGAAAACATGGGAACGAAAATCATTTAAATCTTCGAGTCACACATTTATCTCTGTCTCTATTGATCTCTTTCTAATAAACCTCTCTGAAACATGCCGAGTCCCATATCGATTTTCGCGGTTTTGCGTTTTCGCAGATTTGGGTTTTCGCAGATTCGGGATTTCGCGGTTTTGGGTGCATCACGTCAGAATATGTGGTTTATGGATGAAGGAGCGCCTCCCCATTTCACTTGTCCGCAACCACTTAGATCAGAAATATCCGAATAGATGGAAAGGTAGATGTGTTGAAGCCCCTGCGAAATGGCCACCTCGTTCGCCAGACTTAACACCTATAGTTTTTTTATGGGGTACCCTCAGGACAATGGTTTATGCCAGACCCATAAATAGCGAGAACAAATTATTGAGACGTATTCAAGATGCGACGAACACATCGAGACAAGATAAAGAAGATGATTGCTTAAGAGTTTTTTTGCTCATCAATTCTTTAATTTGGAAGTCTGGGAATTGTTTTGTTTTTGTTTTGAATACTTATTTTATCATGGATTTTTGTCACAACTTGATATGCATTTCTTTTAATAACGGTCGCCTCCGGCAACAAAAATAAAGTGTACGTTTTTTGTGATTCAACATATTACTTACAGTGAACTTTAAAAAAGTTACAATGCCCTGTGAGTGCTTGAAGGTTGCGGCAAAGTTTACTGATTGTATTAGTAAACTTTGGTTGCGGTACTTGCGGAGCGAGAAATTCGTACATGATTTCAGAAAAGTGCATTTTTCAGAAAAACGGTTGCTCCTAGCGTGATAAAACAAGAATATCTTTTATAATCAAAATACTCAGTAAAACAGTTTTTGCCATTCTAACATGATCTACAGTGACCGGCAAAAGAAATAGGACTGATTCAAGAGGAACTTCAAAGAGTATGTGGCCCCCTCTACACCATACTACAAAACTGCCAAAATATTTAAATTTTTCACCCAAAGAAAGCCCTAAGTTCCAATTTTCGTGAGTTTTTATGTTTCGCTCAAGAAATAAACCGATATAGTAGAAAATAAAGTTCAAACTTTGACGCCCTGTATCTTCGTAACCATAAACTTTTTACTGAGGTGAGATAGGTCTAATCAATTTTTTTTGTCGTAAAGAATCAGTGGTAGAATTTTGTACAGACCTTCCGGGGACACCCTCTGTAAGTCAGTTTCTAGCAGCATTTGGGCCTTCACCGAATGTCAGCTCTCCAGATGAAAAATCGTCAGCAGAACATATAAGGACGAAATAAGAGAATAGTAATGGATTTGCTAATGCCGGAAGATAAACCAGTCAGTGTACACGAATATCATCACAAAGTAGAAGAGACGATCATCGATGAATATCTGATCAGTGAACATCATAGTGAATTTGAACCAGAAGCTTTGGTATATGCAAAAATATTCAGGAAAAATAGCTATAAATGGACACCTGGTGAAATTATTGAGAACATTGGAGATGTTATGTATAATGTCCATATACCAAGTGATCGTCGACGTTTACTAACACTACATGTCAATCAGCTGAGAAGAAGATGTAACAACAAATCAATTCCTTTACGTTTGTTAATGGATACTTTCAAAATAAATGCAGGTAATGTCACGACCGACAAATAGAAGGGAAGCATGAATATCTAGAAAATTCACAGATGACTCTTTTCTAACAGAGGGAAATGTCAACATTTCAGAAGAAAACTTACGAGACAATGAAAGCGATCAGGAAGATAACACGAAGGAGTGTCTAGAGCCATTGGTACCTCAAAACTACTCAAAAGAAGTTGAAAGTTTCAACACTAAATGCACCTAACCAAGTCAAGAGCGAAAATTGTCGAGCTTCCTTAAAGACTTCATTTTTTCCCAAGAAATGTAGGATGATGGAATACTTATGTGGCTACACCCCAGTGTAGAAAGTGTCAAATGATCAATTCATTCCATTCATTTAATCAATTGTATCGATAGCAAACATTATAGTACCTAGCAGCTAGTATACCAAATAATACGTACTATTATTCATAACACAAATCATAACATAGTGATATCCTTATTGTACAGTTTGAGAGATTCTAGTGGTAATTAAACGTGCAGGGTGGGCAACTAAGAATGCGAGTTACTGTATCTGGACAACTATTCATCGTAGAGGCTTGCGGAAAAAAAATGTATTACTAAAACGACCAAAAGAAATACCTGGAAAATATTTTCAAGTTTTTGAAATGGTCGCTAGGGGGCGTAATAACCAACACCAAGCAGAAAAATAGGATTTTTATAGAATTTTGCCCAATGAAAATATATCGATGATATTATTTTCATATTTACTGACTTTCTACCTACACTTTTTGTCTCGAACATTTTTTTCTACCCATCAAAATAAAGGAGTGGGGAAAGTTCAATTATTTTTTTTAAACAAACGGAGATTCCTCCCGTTTCGCTAGACCGATTTTAACGAGCTTGGGCTCATATGAAAGCACATATTTTGCACTACAAAATGCCTATTTGGTTTTGAATCTGTAACCTTCGCCGTCACCGCTAGATGGCGTTAATTGAAATGGAAGCATATTTTTGAGATTTTTCAAAAAAAATCAAATGTTATGGTATATTCATTTCTATATATTTCAAAAAAGATACATTTTTCTATTAAAAAAAAAAGAAAAAAAAAAACATGACTTTTTTTAATTTTTTTTTTTATACAAAAATGTATCATCTTTCAAAATATATAAAAATTAATATATCATTACATTTGATTTTTTTGGAAAAAACTTAAAAATATGCTAGCGTTTCAGTAAACGCCATCTAGCGGCGACGGCGAAGGTAATAAATTTAAAACCAAATAAGCATTTTGTAGTGCAGATTATGCTCTTTCATATGAGCCCAAGTTCGTTAAAATCGGGCAAGCGAAACGTGACAAATCTCTGTTTGTTTAAAAAAAAATGAACTTCCTCCACTCCTTTATTTTGATAGGTAGAAAAAAATGTTTGAGACACTTGAAAATATTTTCCAGGTATTTCTCGGGGCCGTTAGGGTTATATTTTTTTTTCCGCAAGCCTCTACGATGAATGGTTAACAGTACAGGACAGATACAGTACCTCGCATTCTGACTTGCCCACCCTCTACATTGTACATACAGGATCCTGCAATAGTGCGTCAGGCATCCATAGCTCGTACACCATCCAGGTTGGGAATTTCATTCATGCGCAGACCTATTCTATACATATGAGTGTATTTCAGGAAAATATTTTCGCAAATACAGAGTGGTCAAAAAAAAGTGGCGACATTTCTTTTTTTTAATGGGACACCCTATATTTTTTTGGATATAAAGATTTGTTTTGGTGTTCTTTTCTATGTCCGTAATTTTCATGTGATTTGCTTTGAGTTTTCGAGAGAAAAACAAAAAAAAACGTTTTGCAACCTTTTAAAACATAATTTTAAAGATGGTCTTGGGTCTGTTTTTTCCCAGCTCCGCAGTGGCAATTCCAATACAGTAAGTCCGAAGATACTCCAACATAGAATGGTTTTTTTCTATTTTGTACAGGGTGTCCAAAATTTGATTTCGAATGTGACAACTTTCAAAGCAATTTTTCTCAAGATTTTTGAATGGTTCCAGTTAACTTTGGTCCGGCACGAGAATTGATATATTTTTGGTTTGAGTGGAGAGAGCGGTTCATATTGAATAACTAACAAGCATAAAATTTGCAGATGATGAATGTTTTTTAGTTCAAATTTTATTTGAAAGCTCTGTCGAATCCAGTGCTAAAACTCCTATATGTTACAACTTTCTGCCTTTCATGGCGTAGGTCAGGCAGTCAGGCGTAGGAGGTGGCTGATCGTTGACATGTCAACGCTCGACTTACGGCTGGCAGTGTTGCCATGTCGCATGCACCAGGTTGTCGGTTTACCGTCAAACAAGAGTTTGTTGTAGTTAGGGTTAGTCTGGGTTAGTTTTGGTTAGTTTGAGCTAGCTTGGGTTAGTTTTGGTTGAACATTGATGACGCGTGAGCGAAATCTTGATACTCTAAATACTCTAAGGGCCGGTTGCATAAACACTTTGAATCGTAGTTCATTGTTAATCTGCAGTTCAACGTCAAAATGTCCATGTAATTTTTGACGTTGAACTGCAGATCAACAGTGAACTACAGTTCAAAGTTTTATGCAACCGGCCCTAAATACAACATTGCCTTGAAGTCTGTGACAAAGCTGTCAGGTAAGGGAGTTTTAGCACTGGATTCGAGAGAGCTTTCAAATAAAATTTGATCTAAATACATTCACCATCCGCAAATTTTATGCTTGATAATTATTCTATACTAGCTGACCCGGCAAATTCCATACTGCCTCATAATCAATAATTAATGTTGTGCTAAATGAATTTGTTTCACAATTTTCTTTTTTTTTTTTAGTTTTCCCGATGTTTCAATAATTATTCTGTTATTCGGGGCACAGACATAACAAACATATGAAAAATAATAAGAATCCTCCCAGCGATTTTCCAGTTAGGATGATATGTTAAATATCTGACAACATTTCTAGCGTACTTTTTTTAAAATGTTTAAACTGAAACTTCAAATCCTAGATAGAACCTACATATCTAATATGAACAAAATCCTTTGAAAAATAACAAAATCAAGCTTACATAACCTCACATTTTTGAAAAAAAAAATTGATCAAATCAAAAATTATGCAAACATAACCTCTCTTGGACGAATTTTGGTAAATTTTTAAAATCAAACCTCAAATTAAAACCTTCATATTTTATTTGAACAAAATCCTTAGGAAAATAACAAAACTTTTCGAACATAACCTCACTATGTCATTTTAAAAAAAAAATGTTTTGATCAAATTTCAAATAGAACCTACGACATATCACATATCACTCAAAACATATAGGAAACTACCATACGATAGTTTGAAATGAAATTCGCCAGCGCCCTACAACGGGTAGTCCTCGTACTTTTGACTTTTTTTTTCTAAAAAACGTAAAGAAATCTGTTTTTATTGCATACGGTGGAGCCACCTATTGGATAAAATACGATTTATACCACGTTCGAAATTATAATTCAAATATTTATCACATAGTATATCAAAAGTTATATTTTGAAAAAATGCATAACTATTTTCCAAAAACGTACATTTTATAATGTCTAAAAACTAAGTATGTCCTGGACAAATACAACCTATGCATATTTTTCAGTTTGTAACTTTTGATAAGCAATGTGAATCAGTATTTAAATTAAATATCGAATGTTGAGTCTATAAAATGCAAACCACAAAATTTATGGGACTTGTATACCCACTTGTGCTTCAGTTTTGTTGTTCAAAAATCGGATTTTTAACATGCTGAACCAATTTTTCTAAAACAGTGGAAGAACTTTTATTGGAAAGGAAAGGATGCATTTTGTTATGTTAAAAATATCCACACATCCAGGGTAGGTACTGAAAATCCTGAAAATTAGATCTTTCGACACAAAATTCAAATTACACGTGAAATGACAATGACGTCTAGGGCTAGGGATTGGTTATTTATGGCAACCGTTGTTAAGCAAAACCTCCGTCTCTAGCGCCATCCAACGGGTAGTGCTCTAAACAGATTCGACTTGATTAACTGGTTGCCTAAAACTTCATTTACATTGGCTCCCATTCAAGTTTCCTTATATTTTAAGTGATATGTGCGATATCATCTAATTTGAACAAAATCCTTTGGAAAATAACAAAATTAGGCAAACATAACCTCACTTGGTCAATCTTCTTGATATATAAAAATGAGTACCGATTTCTTCTGGAAGATCCATAACTTGAGAACGGCTGGGGCAATTTGGGTCATTTTTTTTTAATTGTTCCTTAAAGTCTTGGGATTGTTTTTATGGTGAGAAAAGCTGAAAAATCCCCTGAAAAAACCTGAAAACACAACTTTTCATTCAGGATGTCCGGGAAATGTTCCAATTTATCTTTTCATAACATCAGTCTTCATATTTCAAAGAACATTAAAAAAAATATCACCCAAATTGCTTCAGCCGTTCTCAAGTGATGGAGTGACCAAGAAAAACGGAATTCAATTTTTTATATTAGATAAGATTAAAGCCTGGATAGAATCAGCATCAGCACTGTTTTAGTTTTATGTTTACGTTCACTGAATGCACCTATTTTAACATTATGGCAACTTTGCTTTATTAGTCCTGACCTATGATTCTGTTTTAGTTTTAATTTTTGTATGGACGTAGAATAAACTCTGAAAATGAATGTGGACTTTGTCTGTGACTCACATTAACGAGTAGATATTCTAAGGCCCGTATTCTCCGATTCACCAGATAAACGCATTCAACTGAACGCGTTCAAATAGTTAAACGTCCTCGACTTTTTCTTAGTATGCACCGTGCTAATTTTCACAACGTTTAGTTAGACCTAGAGAAAGGTCGGCAACGTCGGAAATTTGGGAACATCTTGGTGGTATGTTGATTGGAGACCATATGATGTTGACAGTTGACATTATTGTCAAATCTTAAACGAGCTCAAGTACGAACGGAGAATACGGGCCTAAGGCCCGTATTCTCCGATTCTATAGATAAACGCATTCAACTAAACGCGTTCAAATAGTTAAACGTCCTCGACTTTTTCTTGGTATGCACCGTGCTAATTTTCGCAACGTTTAGTTAAACCTAGAGAAAAGTCGGCAACGTTGGAAATTTGGGAACATTTTGGTGGTATTCAAGTTGTCATAAACTTAAAATTGTAATTTTGGTGGTGCTTTTAAAAACCTCGATTAATTTGTCAGTTTGCGTGTCCTGACGATTTTTTCCAAAAAATTGTTCAGTGCCCTTTTGTCACGTTAGGACAAAGGGTCAATTATAAAACATTTATGTAATTTATGACAAAAATGTCTAGCACTATTTGAAGGAGGGGCAAAATTTATTTACTTCCTGAAAATTTCACAATTATTTGAACAAAGGATGGCCTAGACATATAATCGAATATAAAATTTCAAACTTGACAAATGTAACTAATTTTTCATGATTTCTCGAGAGATTTCTTTAAGATTATAACAGTAGTGTCGTGATAATCCGTATGCTTTTGTAATCCACAGTTCATTTTCCTTCCATCGCGAAGTACTCCGAAATCCAAGTTTAACTTGATTCTGTAATACGAATTCATCGATGTTCTTGACTTTTATTTCTTTGAAAACTGGAATTATGCGGGTTTTTGTTGTTTGTCAGCGTGTTCAAATGGAAAGATAGCTTTGACATCTTTACTGCATCAGTAGGTGGTATTAATAAGAATCAATACATGCTTGTCTAGTGAGTTCTACTAGCACTAGCATCTACTTTTCAGTAGCAGCTGATGCTTGAAGTACCTATCTACTGGAATTTATATTTATAACAAAATGCTGGTTGTACTTATAGTATTTACTCATATTTACTTGTAGTGAGATTCTGGTTTAAAAGGTCAGATAAGATATTTCTGATTTGTTTACAAAAATATCTTAATTTTTGTGATAGTTCAAAACTCCGCCACGGCTTTTTTCACATTCTTCCAAAAAATGTTGGACAATTTATTCAACGTTTAAATGCTTGAATATACAGACTGTTTACGGAGGGCTTGCAAGAGAGAAATAAAAAATTCAATTTTTCAGGAAAAACTCACTCATCATAGAATAAGTCTTGTAAAAAAAAGATTCACGAAGACTTCAAGAACCTAAATTTTTTCCAAGAGTAAACTATTTTTATTTTTAACCAAAATTTCAATTGATTTTTTCACAATAAAGGCAATTTATTACAGGGGAATGATTTTTGATAATATTCATTTTGAATTTCACAAATGAAAGAAGTATAAAAAAAATCTTGGAATCAGGACAAATGATAATTTTATAATTTGCAATTCAAACTCCTCCATAGTCAAGACATTTTTCAAGCTGTGAACAAATATGGTCAGAACTTCTTCAATGAAAATTGATTGAACCTCGTTATTATAAATTACATTCTGCTCAATTATTAAAAGTAAAGGTAGTTACACCTTCACCTACATCTACACCTTGGACAAAATGCAGGTTTTTGAAGGTTTTGCCAACCTAGTATAAAGAATAGTATTGCAAATGCCAAACAACTTTCGATCTACGTCATAATTGCCACCAGGCACGTTATTATGAAGTTTGCTGGTGGCCAAATTTGGTCACCAGCAAATCACTTAACTCGCTTGGTGACAATTATGACGTGAATCGAAAGTTGTTTGACATTTGCTGTATATTATGCAACGAGCGGGAAATGGTGAATAATACTCACGAGGATGAAGTGTTTGCGTAATCATCTGAGTGAGTAATATCGATTTCCCTCGAGTAGAATACCATACTTTTTCTATGATTATTCAATAATTGAAGCGAACATTGAAATATTCAATTCCATTTGGACGGCACTTTTCAAGAACTCGTTTACTTAAAGTGAGGTTAGGTTGTTAACACAATGTGAAAATGACTATAAAATAAGTATTGACGGTCAAATGGGCTGTTTCAAAATGATGTATTTGAAGGTTGACATTTTGTCGAATGTTCTGATTGGCTCTCGGATTGGCTCTAAAACAGTGGAGCAATGAGATTAAATCATTTCATTTATCATTGGTTAAAAACAATTGAGTATAAAAAAAAAGTCATTGGTATGACTAACAAGCTACATTAACCAATAGAAAGTGGATGTATAATACATCTATTATTGAATAGTCATAGAAAGAAACATTTTTTTCTATGATTATTCAATACCTAATAAATGTATTAAACATCCACTTTTTATGGTTAATGTGACTACTTGCTCATACCAGTGACTTTTTTTCATTACTCAATTGTTTTCAACTAGGGATACCAAAGGGTACCCGGGTACCCTAAATGATTCTTGAGCTCGGGTATCTTTGCTGGATACCCGATACCTAACCGAATATTACCCGATACCTGGGGTCGTATTTTCGAAACCGTTCGAGTATGATTCGTATGGGTATGTGAAAGGGGATGAGATTTTTACAAAAACCGATTAATTTTATCAAATTTCACCTAGTTTTGTACCACTCTTATGCAAATATGAACCACTTTCGTACTCGACTTATACTCGAACGGTTTCAAAAATACGACACCTGAATATTACCCGAAAAGCTGGTACTCCTTACGTTACATCGTCCATCGGCATGGGATTCCGTCGTGCGATGGGGTCAGTACAGTGCAGTGTCGCCTTTAAATAATATGATATTCGTTTTTTAAATATCACTTTATCTCTACTCCCTTCTCTTCTCTACTCTTGTCAGGCGGCCTTGTAATGTATTCAAGTATTCAACTTATCTATTATGATGACAACAGCAATAATAGCAGTAGCAGATAACAAATAAAATATTATTCAAGTAAAAGGTGATTTTCGGATCATTCTCGCGTAACGGATAGTACCCGAGTAATAGCTTCGGGTACTCCGATAGAAAATAATACAGTAAACGCCAAACAATTTCCGAATTACGTCATCAATGCCACCAATCGCATTGTTATGAAGTTTGCTGGTATCCACATTTGGCCACCGGCAAATCACATAACAACGCGCTTGGTGTCATTAATGACGTAATTCGGAAATTGTTTGGCGTTTACTGTACGGGTATCGTCATCCCTATTTTCAACCAATGAAAAGATCAATGGCCGATTGCACTAATCAATTTTGAGGATACTTAACGCTAAGAACCCTTTACTAGACGTATCCTCAAAATAAGTTGATGCAAACGGCCGCTAATCTCCGGCTAATCTCATTACTCCACTGTTCAAGAGCCAATCAGAAAGTTCATTAAGTTGTCAACATTAGTCAACCTTCAAATCCATCATTTGGAAAAGCCCATCTGACCGTCCATACTTGTTTTATACCTAGTCATTGTGTTCACAACCTAACCTCACTTCAAGTACAGTTGTCAAAAAGTGCCAGGCAAATGAAATTGAATATTGCATAGTTCGCTTCAATTATTATTAAATAATCATAGAAAAAGTATAGTATTCTACTCGCGGAGAATGGCAATAACCTCGGCTATTACTCTCTCAGATCATAGACATACAAAAGTAACAAGAGTTTAACTCTGATAATTTGAAAGTGACACCATATTTTTGTAGTCTCCAAACGCTTAAACCAGTTTTGGTCATCACAGGTTGTCAACTCTAACTTTAACCTGAACCCTGAACTACATCCTCGTGAGTAATAGTCAACATTTCCCACTAGTTGAATAATATACTATCTTTCTACGTGGAAAAAAGAATGAGTTTCCCGAAACATTAAATATTTCATCATACGCAGTTTCCCCACAGTGCGGTTTCTTTCAACGAAAACGACACTCATGTAACGCAAACACATAACATCAAGTCTGAAGAAGAAGTCAAAGATTGTAGACGGGCTAAAACACATTGTCATGTCATTTATTTTTATTTATAATGTTAAAAGTGCACTTTAAAATGTCTTAATACTAGAGTTGGGCACTGGTCAATTGACCAACACCTATTTAACCGGTCAAATTGGTCAAAATATCCAACAAAAATATTAACCGAGTTAGATATTTCAAGTGTTCATGCTTTTATGTTTTCCATGTTTATGTGAAAATAAACGTTTTTGATTCAAATAGGGTGTCCCCGTTTAACTGGGGATGTAGTTTGAAATGTGAAACCGATGGTCGCAAGTGCGCGCGTTTCCGCAAAATAGTTTGTGTTTTCGATTAAAAAAATGGTACGCCACTGTTTTTAGACAGACATATTTTTTTATACGAATAACTCATTTTCAACGAGTTCAGAACTCATTCGCATGCGAATTTGATTGGAAATGGTTCGGGACCGACACGAGAACACAGCTACTTTTATTGTTTTTATAAATTGCAAAATGAGAAAGTTGACAAGTATGGTTAGGTTCATCCACTGCATTTTGTAATTTTATTTTTGAAATTCATTCCACTCAATTGACCAAAAAATCTTTGACCGGTCAAATCCACAACCCTACTTGATACCTTATCCGAACAATTTGATCGAGAATCTGATAATCCAGATAGGTCTGGTTTCAATTGATTATCGGATTATCGAATTTTCAGAAAATACCTCGGAAATTGCAGGGTGTTCATTTGAAAACTTCTCACCCCAGTTTTATCAAAAACTACTGATTTAAAAAAAAAAACACCGAGACACGTCAAAAGATTTGTCAAGGGGGACGACTTTTTAAGTAAAAATTACTTCGCCCCACTTCACCCCCTACCCCCCAGGGGCACCCCCTTAAAAATCTTAAATGGGAGAGGGTATCGATTTATTGCTTGTTGAAAGGCCTTATCAAGTGCTTCATTATGACGTTTGAATTTTTGAAATCGGTCGATTCGTTTGCGAGAAATTTGAAAAAATATTTTAACATTAATAATTCCAACCATTTATTAAACCAAACCAAAAAAGTTGGCTAAGTATTTCTTTATCGTTGTACATTTAAGTAATGTTTTTGTTATCAAGGAAACGAAATATTTTGTTACCTAGGTACTTGATTCTATTTGCTGTCAGTTGTAACGAGTGTTCAATAAAAAATACGATCAAGTCACCTCTGGATTTCTTTTTCTGTCATGACCGTAGGTCGTGGCTAGTTTGTATGGTTTGGCATCATGGCATCTGTGCAATACCTCCTAGAAAACAAGGCCAAAGTGCTGGCCGTTTGACGTCATCAATGTAGGCCCATGATACAACCTTGGGGAACACTATGATCATTTCCAGAATAGCTGACTTTGACAAACAAATTGTCATTTCAAAACCTCAAAAAGTGTGGATAGTTGGCTAGTTATATTTTGACATAAGAAAAATCCCCACATCGCTTATAGTACATGCGAAAGCTCTGAATAAAGGGGTACTCTCGATTAACAGATTTGATCTGCCTGCCTCCAGTGAAGAGCATGAACTACTTGCTCGTTATTTACTGTATGTGTGAACTTTGGATTGGTCTTTGCATGTTTGAAAAACGTTTTCTAGTAAGTAAGTGGCCTAGATTCTTCGTCAGGGGATGACCTTCTGGACATCTTGCATTCACTAAATCTTCTTTTCAACTGCCATGTAATCAGCGCTTTAAACCTTAAAGGCTAAGCCTTTAACGTTCAAAAAACATTCAATTTGAATTGCTTTGACAAGAGCATAAACAAACATGATTGTTTGCGTTGCCAGGCCTACAGGGATAAGGTAATAGGATTTTTGAAGTATGAATCGATAAAAGCCCTACATCGGGGCCTACATAGGTGACGTCACACCAGAATATTTTGCGAGAACTTAGTCCTTATTATATAGGAGTTGTTGATCTGTGACGGTTAGAAAGTGGATGTCATGTCATAATTGCGATGTTAGCCAACGTTTTTTGAAACAATTGCAATCCATAGGTGACTTGATCATATTTTTTATTGAACACTCTTTATTTGTGACAATCTCGAAATATTTAACAATTTTGATTTTATTTCCAAAATGGTTTACACGCTAGGTGAAAGAGTGGAACTGATTCTTATTTATGGTGCCGAAGATCAATGCAAGACATTAGGAGAAGACAACTTCGCATAGGTATGTTCTGGTCTTGTTGCTAAATTTACTGAATCTGGATCTATTGCAAACAAAAAACGTGATCAGCGAAGAGTTTTGGATGAAGCCGCTCAGGTTGAAGTTTTAGGCCATTTTGGCATAAATCCGAATACTTTCTTACGCAATGTTGTTGATGCAACCGGTATTTCATTAGGCTCTGTACACAAAGTTACTAAAATCCATAAATACCATCCTTATAAAATGCAAATACACCAAGAGACTTCGATAGGCGAGTTGAGTTTTGCGAACGAATGACTGCAGCGATCAATGATAGCACCATTCAGGTAAAGAATATTTGCTTCTGTGATGAATGCAAGTTCTACCGGATTTGTGGATAAGCAAAACTGCAGATATTGGAGCAATGAAAATCCTCATGCTTCTGTAGAAGGGCATACCCAGTATCCCCAAAAAATCAATGTATGGGCAGGCATTTTAGGACACAAAGTAATTGGGCCGTTGTTTATTGATGGGAATTTGAATGAAGAAATTTATTTGGATATGTTGCAAACTACCATCAATTCCCTTATTATTGAAGCAATCGAAAACCAAATCCATGAGGATCGAAACCTTTGTGCTTGATGAGGCTGAAGTATATTTCCCGCAAAACGGTGCTCCTCCTCATTATGTTCTTCCGGTTCGACAATGGCTAGATGACGAGTTTCCAAACAAATGGATAGGACGAAGAGGACCTATGGAATGGCCAGCTAGGTCACCTATTTGACGCCATTGGACTTTTTTTTATGGGGTCATTCCAAATCTATACTGTTTACTCCCCAGCCTCAAACTTTAGAGGAACTTCGTCAACGCATCATCGAGGAGTGTCATGATATTCCACAAGATGTTTTTGAAAATGTGCGTCAGGAATTTGAACAACGCCTATATTATTGTATGGCCAATAACGGACAACATTTTGAACACTTACTAAAGAAGTGATATTTTAGTGTGTTGCTGTTAGGTATTTATTGTTACTTTAATAATTTTTTTAATAATTATGGTTTTTTTGAAATGTTTAAATATTTTTTCAAAATTCTCGAAAACGAATCGACCTATTTCAAAAATTCAAACGTCATATTATTAAAGGACTTGATAAGGCCTTTCAAACAAGCTATAACTCGATACCCTTTTCCATTAAAGATTCTCAAGGGGGTGCCCCTGGGGGGTAGGGGGTGAAGTGAGGCGAAGTAATTTTTACTTAAAAAGTCGTCCCCCTTGACAAATCTTTTGACGTCTCGGCGTTTTTTTTTAATCAGTAGTTTTATTTAAAACCAGGTAGGGAAGTTTTCAAATGAACACCCGGTATAACTTTTTTGTTTTTGAATGTATGGAAATGAAAGAAATACCATGTTTCATAGTAATCTAGCAAGTGTTTTCCCGTCCAAAAAATAAAATAAAAGAATGACGGTTTTTCGAGATATTGACCTAACTTATGTATATTTTTTTTAAAAATGGAATGTCCTGTATATTATAGGATTCTACTCAAAATTCTACGTATGTATATTTTATAAAAGTTAACATAAACTTATCTTCAACGGTTTGTGAGAAAATGGCGTCGAAGCATGCAACACACAAAAATTTAGAAGTCTTCTTATTGATCACAAAGTGTGCCATGGACAATAAAAATTGTTTTATCTAACGCATGATAGTTATAGGTGTCATTATTGATGTCATTTTGGACAAGTGAAGTGTCAAATAACACACTAGTGTGTTATAGTCCATAACTATTCGGAGGAAAAGTTACTTTTTCTCCATATAAAATAATATACTATTCTATCCACATCTGAGGGTGGAAAACAGGTCTTTTTTTCCTCGGGAGGAAAAGAACTATTTTTCATAAATTTCATAAGTGGAGGTGCATAGGAATTTTTGTATGCAACTTTGGCTTTTTTAGAGGGGCTAACCTTATGCGCGACCACCGTGTATACAGGGTGCCACAGATTCGAGTGCATGCATGGGGATCCCAGTTATTATAAGAGATACAGGGTCGGTTAAATGGTTGCAAAGTTGCGCAATTTTATGCTCAACAAAATGGTTTCAGGTTTTCAATTTGATACCGCCATCTTGTAGAGGAGAAAAAGTGGCAATGAGAAAGTGTAATTCATTTTACAATATATTTTCAAATAAATGCAGGAAATAATAATAACATTTTTGCGAAATTTCGGTTTTCTCCGAATATCTTTGTAAGTAGTCGGAATTTTTTAAATTTCAAAACCGCATTTTGTTGAGCTTAAAAATGCGCAAATTTGCAACCATTTAACCTACCCTGTATCTTTTATAATAACTGAGATCCTCATGCATGAACTCGAATCTGTGGCACCCTGTATATTAACGTTACTAGAAAAAATTATATACATTTCGCTGGAGTTAAGTGCTTTTCCTCCCTTGGTATGTAGATAGCTATTGCGCAATTTAATCTGGAAAGTTCGTTGAAAAAATTACTCAATTATGTACTTTCTCTACAAAAAATGATTTTAAAAATTTTAGGAAAGTTTCAATCGTTTGATTTGAGATGATGCTTCCTGCCCTTCTTCGTTTTCTTCATCGTTTTGTGGTTCTTCCTCCTCTTTTTTCTTTCATCCTCTTGTTGTTCTTGTTTTTCTTCCCCTTCATCTTCTCGTGCAGATTTCAATGTGGTGTCTTTATTTCGCCCCCTTGGTTCAGACAAAGTTTACTATTAGTAAACTTTGGTTCAGACAAATGGTTCAAAGCGACCGACAGACGTTCCGAACTAATGGGAACTGGGCTCTCCAAGAGAAACGAAGTAGAAGGGTGGAGCCGGTTTCGCGCGTTTTCGAAAGTGGTCCAACTGTTTATTATTAGTAAACTTTGGTTCAAAGTTCATTTCGTCCGATACGATCTCATCAAAAAATATTTTTAAGGCATTTCAAGCGGCATTTGTTCGATTCTCCAACCCACGACAGAACATACATTTTAACACTGCAAAACATGTTTCCGACAACTGCATCTCGAGTACTACAAACTTTTTCACAAGAAATGTTTTTGAGCTAACTGACGGGAATAAATTTTCCTTCGATGTACTTTGGCAACAGCATTCGTTCTGGTGTTCTCAAGGGAAATCTCTTTTCCAAACCATGACTGGAGTTGAAGACATGCCCTGAAATAATGCTGCATCGCAGCTCCATCAGTGGGAGATAATTTTTTTATCTTGAAGGTGTATTTTTCCAAAGCTTTTCATTGATACATAATAT
Organism: Orchestes rusci; assembly: GCA_958502075.1. Lineage (NCBI taxonomy): Eukaryota > Metazoa > Arthropoda > Insecta > Coleoptera > Curculionidae > Orchestes > Orchestes rusci. The sequence continues at coordinate 29,203,468 of OY293305.1, forward strand.
ATTTCATAAATCTCAAGTCGTGTGCAACTTTCAATTTTTTTTTTGCACAATAGATGGATGCAATGACTACTGCTATTTTTAGCTAGTAATTCTTTTGCAGCATCTTCATTACGAAAAACATCAGATAGATAATCAAATTTTTGATAGCTAGAAGTGACTGACTTGATTGTAGCTCTTTTTGCTTTTTCAGTAAAATCCTCGGTAAAATCCGACGTGTTGTCACATCCAGTATGCAAGAATGCAGAGAATGCTATACAGGGTGTCACAGATTCGAGTGCATGCATGCGGGGATCATAGTTATTATAAGAGATACAGGGTCGGTTAAAGGGTTGCGAAGTTGCGCATTTTTATGCTCAAGAAAATGCCATTTTGAAATTTGAAAAATTCCGACTACTTCCGAAGATATTCGAGAAAAACCAAAATTTCGCAAAAACGTTTTTATCATTTTCTGCGTGTTTGAAAAAACATTTCAAAATAAATTACACTTTGTCATTGCCACTTTTTCTCCTCTACAAGATGGTGGTATAAAATTGAACATCTGACGTTTCGTCTTCGAGCTGCCATGATCAACTTTATTTTTTTAAATACGGACATACGGATTTTTACATTAATACCATTCATTTTTTATTGTTGAACTACAAAAGGAGTTTATTCATATTGTTTCCATAATATCATTTAGAGAAACTCGAGGAGAAACTTCATGGTTGATACATTTCTGATCCGTATTTCAATAAATGATATGAAAATTTCGACTTTAGTGAGAAAATGAATATGAGCAAAATTTTTTCAAATAAAAGTTGAAGACCTCGTTGAAGTCCCAACAAAACAAACGTGCCTCATCCGAAGTCTCGAAAGTGAAAAAAAAAAGTTGTCCAGAGGGTTAAAAAAATGCATTCTTCTCCGAGACTTTCTCATTTAACAGTTTTTGATAAAATCAGTAACAACGCCGCAAATCGCGAAAAACACATCCACCTCTTTGAACCCCCACCACTCCTCGTCTGCATGCATTCAGGTGTTGATTTTTTTTTCCAGCATTAGTTATAGTTATGCCTTTTTCTACCCTCTCCAACTCCGTTTGTCCTGTACCGAATTTTTTCCTGATTTGACTTTATTTTGAAGTAATTTGCCTGGCCTATATTGAACACTTACAAATGTTGTAAGTGACAAAAAGTTAGTTTTGAGTTATATGAAGTTTAATATTCAAAAGTTCGCCATGATTCACACGCTTCTTTTTAAAGATCAGATATGCTTTATTAAATTGGGCTGTAGTATTGCATTGAGCCTGAAATTGCTCGTTTGTGATATTTGATCGATAATGTACCAAAAATTTTGAAAAATAATCTTGAATGCCACATTTGCCGCTATACATTTTTTTGTTTGACAGTAATAATTGTACCACATTTTGCGATATATTTTTTGTTTAATGAAGGAAAACACAACATGAATTATCTTGAAGTCATTTGACATACTTGCACCGGGATTTGAGCAAATAATCTTGTAACCTCACTTTTCACTAGACCCAAATGTGTTAAATTCAGTTAGCGCAGTTTGATTTAGCACACAATGGGTCCTATGATTGAACGTTTACGTTATCCGTAACAAACATGTTAAGCCGAGTTTTAACAGCAACGCGGCAAATCCGTAGGATGGAACGATTTTCATAACACATCACTGATATTTTCCGCCTGTTAAATTCTAACTTAACGTATCGTCTCAACAGCCCCGAATAACATGCCGTTGAGGTGTCAAAAACCTTCATGTTATCACTTTATTTTGTTTGGATACTTGTTAAAGATTCGATTTTAAAAGGAGATATGAATTAATTTACATTTACTACACGAGTTAGATAATAAGGTCAGTATATTGAGTAGGTATAACATATTTTAACTACTATTTTATGCTAATGATCTGAAGTACAAAACGTTATTACGAATAGGTTATCTTCTATTAAAAATTTAGTGTCCAAAGAAAGCATAGGATTACATTAATACATTAGTCCCTTTGCAACTGCTGATGTGTGAGATATTTTCACCCCTCAAAGTACCTTCATAAGACGTATTTGAATATTTTCATTTACTCAGGGAGTCATAAGTAATAGTTGAATTTTAGAATCATTTGAGTAGCTCAAAATTATGTATCACGATTTTTTCATATTATTATGAGGTAGGTACCTAACTTAGTTCAAAAGTCGATAGTTTTGAAGATTATGGGTGTCCCAGTTAGTTAAAATTTTTACCCTAGTGAATAATAGGTTTTTATTATCTTGCGACAAAAATTATTTATGTGAGAGGGTTTTTTGAGGAGGAATATGATCCTTATTTTCGTTCATCTCGTACAGGGCGCCACTCGCGTTATCTTTAAAGCCTTTAATTTGACATAACTTTTATCACAAATCTAACAGCATAGGTACTCGAAATTCCTGTTATTTTTTACTGAAAAAATGTTCACATATTCATCAAACTCTCAAGACCCAACCGTTTTCGATAAAAACTCAATTTTATAATCTCTTATTGTGGTAAACTCCGTATGAAAACCACGATAAAAACATAGATTTTTCCAAGGATTTCTCAAAAGATGTACGAAAATACCGAGGAAAATACCTTCCCATATCAATCTTTGTCGTAAAACACGAATTCACTAGGGAGAATATGTCAAATTTTGACAAAAACTTCTGAACAATCATTTTTTAAACTGATTCATGAATGAATCGTGTGATATTTTGAGTTACTGAAATGATCCTGGAAAACTAATACTTTTCACTCACCCTGTATAGGTTCAAGTTCTTGAATATTGTTGGTTGCGGGTTGCGGCCATGGAAGTTATCAAAAATGTATGCTGCAAAATTTCAAATTGGCAATGGAACAATCAAACATTGATTTTAGGCTGAAACAACGGAAATATTATGAACATTTTATGGTAAATGATTTCGAATTACCACTTTTTTGGGTCCAACACACAGGGCATTAATTTTCTCAGCAACTGATTTTACTGATTGCCAAAGGTTTGAAATTCTCTTTTGATTCAATTTATCAGTTTTCCCCGTGAGTATTACTTTGTTTTTTTGAACAAAGTTGGGAACCTCCACGAACTGCTTTAAAGTCGTCTAAGATAATCTTTTTGCCATACACCATACATAAATCAAACAAAACATTAAAATTTGTTTTTAAACATTCAAACATCGTTTCTTAACATTGATGTGAGGTACATTTTGTGCGCACGCGCAGAAACGGAAATCAATACTTTCTTCCATTCTTAACCTTAACAGTCAGCTTAACATCTTCTGTTATCGACTCGTTTAATTCCTGACAATATGATAGGTCCTGTTATCTTGTATGTTATCTTTTCCCTGTCTCTTTATCTTTTCCCTGTTATCATAACATAACAGATTTGTGTTAAAAATAACGTAAACGTTCCTTCCGAGGTTCCTTCATAGGACCCAAGTTGAGTACACAATTACCACATGTGGGGTATGGTTATTTACCCTAGGAACAAGGTTTACAAGTACTTAAAAGTTTTAACACGACTGGAAGATGGCACTGGCACCTACCAATTTGAATATTTCACTTTGAATTTGTGTGCATAAGAAAATATATGTCTCGAATTATATGTTAGTGTGATTAACTCAGTTTTGCTGTAAAATGCACTTACAACATTTGTGCGCTAGCCCATCGATATAATAAATATTTGATTAGATCGAGTTTAAAGAAAGTGGAATGTATTGAACGAGGTATTGAACTAGTGGACTATGTACAAGATGTAGGTTTATCTACATCCTACTTCCTACCTATATTTTCGAGTATATTTTGGTAGATGCGAGGGTAGATGAGTTGCATGCTTGATTGAAACCTGTGTTTGCGCACTTTTTCGAAGAAGAAAAAATAATGCTTTACCGAATTTAACCCTTGATTAAACCCATTGTATGTGTGGAATCCAAACTATAAAGGCAACAAGGCAAGAGAACTAGGGCTTGTAGTATAGTACCGTCGAAACAATACTTAATTAAGAACAAGTAACTAGTAATCCCTGAACTTACTTACCTCTTGACAAAGTGCGTTCGAGAAAAAACTATTCATTTTGTTTGAACTGAATCACACAAAAATAACTATAAACTCAAAATATGACTTCCAACGCTTCGACAGAAAATAAAATTCACTGATGCTGTGCAATTATCGCAATTTATCTTCTTACGAAGATAACTTAGCTAGTTGATATCATAAATATCCGATTTATCTGCAGAGCTTCAACACCTAAGAAATAGCAAAAGTACACCGACTTTGCGATAAAATGTATTAATTGGTATCTTGTATCTATAAACAATAAATAATTCTTAAATGCAAAAACTTCACTTTTCAGCGGAAAACGGAAAAAGACCAAAATTAGGGATTGACTATTGACACTATTGTGAGTTGTGAGGTTAGGTATGGTATGTTTTACGTTTTTCAACTCGATGGCTGGATGTAGCTCCCGTTTGCACCGCAGTGTTGCCGTTTCTCTGTTTTTTGGGCATATACTTATACCGTTTTCGACCTACGCTCAAAATCCGCTCTAGAGATCCTTCAAAGATTTGCGGGTTCGATTCAAAACGGAGCATTGCTCCCGCACGGATCGGCATGTTCGATTTGACTAATCAATCCCTCAAGGATCGCTTCCTCTTGCTCCATAAAATTCGACGGATCAAGGATTTGGATCAAAACAAAAAATATGACTTAACTTTTGCTTATGTTATTCATCGATCATTATTCTTCATCTTGTGAAAATATGCATTCAAAAAACAGCTGCATGAGAACGTGTCCTCTAGTTCATCTTCTTCGGAGAAAGAAATTCAACTTCTTCCTTCCTTCTTTCAAAATATTTCAGCAAAATTCCAGTATGAGTGTGCATCAAAAAAGCTAAAATTGCGAAGTTTACTCAGGAAGTATGCCTGAATATACGGATGAAGTGGCAAGTAGAGACAGTCAAGGCTGTAAAGGGTTAGGTAATAATGTAAACACGGGCAGACGCGACAAGCGTGTTCGATCTAGAAAAACGGATCGCTGATGGAGTGTCCATTTGTGGATTTGGATCGCGCTCGCGGAGATCTGCGACGCCACTGCTCCAGCGAAAAGCGATCTGATAGCAGTCGGGAGCAATGTAGATCGAAAACGCTATTATTTATTAAAATAGGCCACTTCAGAACATAACCTTGAAGTCAACTCAGTCAGCTGATTGTACCGTAGACAAAAGGAGATGATAGAAACCGGAATGAACCGGTCTTATATACGCATGCGTCAGGTTAGCGACGTTTGTCGTGATTCAAATTTTAAACGCTTTTACGCGCGTAATTGAAGCGATGTCCTGTGTCATTAAGGATAAAATATCTATAGTCTGTTCATGGCTTTCCTGCGGTTACGTCATACTTTTCCGTCTCTCTCTTGCACATTGAAAAAAAAATCACGTACGTCTGGACGAGGCTCTTTTGGATCAATTTGACAAATATCACATGTGGAGCGATCAATCTACGACATACTGCTAAACGTCAAATACTGTGACGTGACCGCAGGAAAGCCATGAACAAACCTTAGTTTCAAAATATAGGTATCAGAAGTGATTGGAACTGAATGCAACGCGTTTTTTTGCGTATCATTAACCTATATCTTGTAATAAATCTAGTATTTACTAGTTGTTGATAAGTTATTGGAATTGTATATTTGAACGAAAATTATTATTATTTAGAGTTGAATCCTAGCCGACTATCATTGTCAGGTAAAAGAGCATTTTGTTATATAAATATAACTTCAAATGCTTGATGACACTCTAGATTTACTGATAGAATTCAACAATCTAGTACTACATAGAAGATGAAACTTCCATGCAACGATTAATTTTTATAATCTGGTGGATAGATAATGAGTTGTCCAATTATGGCATACATAATTATTATTCATACAGAGTCGCTAAGAGCTTATATTCCAGATTTCAGAAATACACTATCATTCATAATACCTACAGGGTGTTTAAAAATCATTGGGCAAAAATGATATGATGGCTGAGAGGTCATTCAAAGAAAAAAAATCTCAATAAACATAGGTCCTAAAACGCAACGTTTCTATGATACAGGGTGACGAAGTTTTTTTTAATTCATTTTTTTTTAAATAATTCAGTTGAATTTTGACCGACTTGTTTAAAATTTGGCAGCGTTGTTATGTAAGTTATAAGAGGGGCTAGTTTTGACCCTATACTAGATAAAAATATTGTGTCCAGATGGAGTTGAGGGCGGGAAGATAACATCAATTTTTGAAAGAAAAAAGACGATGCTTTTTCGGACCCATGTTTTTTGGAACTTTTTTTCTAAGAATGTTTTCAGGAATTACTCCTTTCATTTTTGCCCAATGTTTTTTAAACACCAACACCCTGTATATTCTGATCAGCCGTTCAGGAAATACTTAGCTTTGATAATGCACATAGAAATTAATATTTTGATACATTTAAAAGTGTTGTATAGTGCATGGTTGTTTTTTTCAAGGCAGTGTATAGAAAATAATAGTATATATTATATGTCATGCATTATGTATCTACTTTTGAAATCTCAGTATAATAGGAACTTCGAGCCTAAAGGGCTCATCAGCCTTATATCAAACCGTATATTTTTTAAATTAGAAAAATAAGCTTTTTGTTGATATTAAATAATACAAGGGGTCGCGGATATGGATGGAAACGGTCGAATGGGTGAAATTTAAGAGGTACCAACAAAGTTTAATACAACAGCTTTGAGGTTTTTATACATGCCTATAAAGTTATAGTGAAAATGCAACGATACATGCAGGGTAGGTCATTTAGTCGTGGAACATCAAAGTTGCACTTTTTTGAATGCAACCCCCAATATATTAATGTTTATTTCAATTATTTCTTCAATTTTGTGATACACATAATGATCCTGAATTTCTGAGTCATCCAAGAACAAACAATTAATTCTTGCAAAACATTTCAAAATGCGTCGGAAAAAGTTGAATGTACTTACCTTCTAATCAAAAGACAGAGACAGAATATAACTCTGGAAAAGTAAGATGAGAAAGTGCGATGTGAAAGTAACGTTGTTGTGTTGGTAAATCCTCAACAAACTCGGAATTAAATCTAAAAGAATCGCTACATTCTTCTTTCATACGAATATTATTATTATTAGTTTGTGCTGCATTGCTGGTCCTTGTTGATATTTTGCCAATTTCTTTCTAGAGAACTTTTGAATTTGAATAGCTTTCCACAGATCACACACCTCATTCTGGTACGAAAATAGACAGTTATCAAACTCAAATCAAGTGAACCCCTGAATTATAAATAAAACAATGAGAAGCAAGAAATCTTTTCCCGCCAAAATATTTAGGTGGAGGACTGTAACAACAATCTATACATTTATATCCAGAAGAATACGTCTTCATTCATATCCAAAAGAAAACGTCTCTCTATTCCCGTCAGTTTCCATGCACAAGCGCAGTAGTAACGGTTCATTCCGATTTCTATCATCTCCTTAAACAAACATTAACATTAACCTCTAATTGTCATTTTTTTCCTTTACTTTCTGAGACATTTTTCGAAATGCAAGTGTGCAATATGGTTTTGTTGAGATTCTGATCCTGAAAAGCTTTGAAATGATCGATTATCTCGCGAAGTTAGAAGCAGGAAGCCCAGAAATTTTGATTTAGTAAAAGCACAAAATTTCGATTATAAACAACAGAGACCCTTTTAGTTAAGGGAGTGACTACTGCACTATCTAGACAGATTCCCAATAAAAATTGCTGCACTGCCCAACATGCGCAGTGCGTTGTCGAGCTAGACGGAACCGCAAATACCGACTATTACCGACAGTGCGGGAAGATAATATAGGGAGTTTTTGAACCTCTTATGAATTTCAACTTTATTATTAACGTATCCCGCTATACTAAGCATGCGCAGAAAACAAAACATTAATAACGGGGAGGACACAAAAAAGAGATTTTGAAACTCATATTCAACGTTTGAGGTTGTGTCATCACCATGTCACATTGAACTCGATACTACCGTTCCTGGAAGGGACCCATCCGTGCTGTTTACATCGAGTTGACTGAAGACAAATTTTCGACTAGAAAGAGATAGAGACAGAAAGGGGTGTCTATCTTTGTCATATCTGTTGACATAATAATATATCAGCTGTGTTTGTTATGCACCACTAGTGCACACTTTTTCACACTGCAACACTCAGTGTGCCTTTGTTTGTCTGTTTTAGGATAGAATCTTAGTACGTTTAGTAAAGATATTCTATCCTAAAAACCAGACAAACATTTCACGAAGAAAGCCACACTGAGTGTTGCAGCTAATATTATATATGTTCAATCAATATGTAGCTTTCTATAGTTTGGGTGCCAAACAAAATGGTTAATTTCTGCAGTGCATTTGGGTGTGGTAATAAATACACTCCAGAAAAGCAGATTTCATTTTTTGGCTAAGTGATATAACTCCAATTATTAAGGACAAGGACATGCACCTTAAGTATACCTACACGAAATTGTCCTAGTTAAAAGGGCCCTACTCACACTCCTGCAGCAGGGGCAATCTAGGCATGCCGCAGGAGAAACTTCCTTGTAAAGTACGTTTTGTTCTGAAAATGTGACAATTTCACATTCTGTTCGAGTTCGTTGGTACTACTAACATCATTTCCAAAGTTTGTTTTCTCATGTCTTGCTTGAAATAATGCTAGGAAGGTATGAAGGGGCCCCTACCGCCCTGCTTAGAAGGCGATCTAGGAAATTGCCCCAATCGCCCTGCTGCAGGCGTGTGAGTAGGGCCCTTTAGGAATTGACGATGGTAAACACTTCAAGAAATGCAAAAGTTCTATTTGGACATTCCTCAAGCCCCTAATCAAAAAACACCATATTTATTAGTTTTAATGTGACCTCAAAAATAAAAGTATTTTCATTTTTATTTTAAGCTATTATAGTTTTCCAAGTTTATACCTTAATACCTTTACTTTACTCAATACACAGGTTGAACATATAAATCACCCTGCACCTACTACCTTCCCTGTATTTTCTCAACTATTTAATCGAGTTACGGATCATCTAAGTATACTTCATTATTTACTTATTTGTTTCTTATTTTGCATTTTTCCAGATAGTTATTTGAAATATATAGATCCATCATATCATGATAATTAAGACTACTAAGTATGTGTAGTCATTTTTTCCAAGCAAATCAACCGCTTTTTCAATTATTTATCTTCAAACTATTTGAAAACCTCCGACTTCGCATAAGGGCAATGAGTGTGACAAAGATAGCAACACCTTTTGAGTCCAACCAAAATATACCTATGCGCCAAAAAAATACGACTAAAATTGCCTCAGTTGTCGACACGACAGGGGCCCTTCCAGTTACGTAGTATCGAGTTCAATGCCATGTCATCTGTCATCATTTGTCGTAGTATCATGTGTCATCATAGTGATCAGATTTGTTGTGTTTTTGGTTTTTGATGTTTTGATTTTGATTTTGTGATATTTTCGCCACGTTCCTAGCAGAGCAGCACGAATTATGAAATATGACTGAAGATAGATATGAAGATTCAGACTACCAAATGTATAAGGTTTACATCTTATTTCACGTCCGCTTGGCAAACATGAATCATAATAATATGCTACCATCTACATTGAATTTGTGTTCAAAGTTACTTTTACGCCAAATACATTGTGGTGGTAGTACATAGTTCACGTTTGTCAAGCGGAAATCTGTCACTTCTACTTCGAAGTTAAATTAAATGTAACTCAAGCAAAACTACGAGTATCATGGGCAAAACACCGACTGGAATCAAGGTTAATGTACTACTATCAATTAACCTTGGACTGGAATGATCATATACTTATTTTATAAGTATATGGGAATGATGAACAGCAACAGCTGATCTCCATCAGCATCAGTTACACTGTTGCCAAGCTGTAGAACATAGGATCAGTTTCTGTTGGATATTTAATAAAAAGACAAGAATCTTATTCCAGTGCAACTGTAGTCATTTTTAACAATTTGAATTGAACTTTGTATGTTTCACGATTTCTATGTAATAATTAAATAATACTGTATATCAATATGACAACATTAGAAAATAACCGACGGTTATTAAGCGAACGTTAAGGCTTCGTAGATAACGTAACACGTTATCGGTTAATAACCGATTCGGTTATTTCCAGACATCTGCGCTAGCTCAGAGTAACCGGCAACGTTAATAACGGATCAAATAAGAGCTTCAAAAACTCCCTATATTGCTGCCCTGTCTATCTAATCTATCTTGAGGAGACAGTGATTATCCACATTATTTCTAATGGAAGAAATAGGCCCAATAAAAATAAGACAAACATTTTCCATCAACATGGGTCCGAAAAAGTGTCGTTTCGTAGATCAATGTGTTTGAATCTGAAAGTTTAAGTTCTATTTTTGTTAAAAAATGATTAAATACTTGTCTAATAGTCTAATAATGGAAGTCTTTTGGAACAGGTTACTTATTATATAATTTGATATTATTTTTTTAATTCCCTCAAGAGTTGAGAGAAGTTAAATGGATATATATTTTTTTGTTCTATTGAGCCATTGCTAATTATTAATACATATACTCCAATTACCAAATATTTCCAGCTCGTCAATTTTGTTCGTAATAACAACATAAACATTTTACCGTTTAATTTCAAGTTTGAGTTTCATGCAATGACAATCCAGTAAATGAATTCTATGGTGTAATTCAAAATTCACTTTTTACACTCTCACTTGACTTTCGTCCCCGAAAACTTATTTGGTGCGTGGTGCGTGCAAAGACGGACAATATGTGACAGGTTCAATCAGAATAGATTTACCATGACAAAACCACCGAACAAATATATGTTATTTGTTCGGTGACAAAACCTTACAAAGGTAGATGTGAGAAAGGGCTATTGGAAAACTATTGTTGATAGTGTGTTAGCGTTCCTCATACATGAGAGAAAGTTATCAAGAATTTAGAAGAAAACCGCTTCATCTTGAAGAAAAATTTGTCTAAATATTCTTTCATTTAGGTATACTCTGTCTATTTTAAGTTTAGTGGTATTACTTTTTCCAACAACTATATTTGCTTCAGCGAAAAATAATATCACAAGTCTTGTTTAGTGTTTAGGGGAGTTCTCATAAGGATTTTTTTTACTTTTGCTTACATTTATTAAAACACCTTAACATCAAATTCATTAAGAAAACATTGTTTTACGGTTATCCGATGTTAAACGGAAAGGTTGGTACAGAACCGCAATAAATGTCTAGAGTTACATCCATGTGAGTAGTGCCCTCCTTATACCGGTTTCGTCTTCGTCCCGAAATTGGACTCATCAGTAAGGCAGCTGGCACCACTCACACCGTCACACCGAGCCACTACCCTAATCTGGGTAAATGTGCAGTGGTTGTTTTTAGACAACCACTGCCATCTATTGGCTCGCAAGTCTGCGAACGCAAATAGATGTGAAGTATGTTCGAGCTGTACCTCTCGATCATGGAATAAGAAAACATTGTTTTACATCTGAACAAAATGAAAGTACCTAATCTCTAATCAGTCGTCTATTAGTAAATTCACTGTTGATTTATCTGCAAAAAAAAGTAGAGGACAGTATTAAAGAAGGTAATGTGCCGGATCCCTCATTTGAAGAAAAAAGTGACTACCAACTCATCTGTAAACTTAGTGAGAAAATTCATTTTGGCCAGCCTGACAATGTTTTTTTTATCTGCGAAAAATCTGGTTATCGCTGCGTTCTCTAAATAATATCAATTTTGACCAAAAGTTGTTTCTAAATTATATGTTGAAGTTTATCAAATGATTGACCCATTACTTGGTAAACTTGTAGAAATATTTTGGAAAAAATTCTTAGTCAGAAATGTCATAAATTTAAAATTTTCCTGATTTTGGAAAACGCCGCGATTACCAGTCTTTTCGCCAATTGAAAAATTGACAGACCAAAATCCCAAAATGAATATTTTCAAAAAGATAAACAGTGGAGTAGTAATCACTTTTTTATGAGAGATCCCGGACTATATCTATGTTTCAAAGTTGTCCCTTCTAACAACATTTCTGCAATGTCCAACAACAACATTTTCGTGTCATAACATTCCTGCTATAGGGATGCTGCGAAAATGTAGCAGCCACGTTATAAAATTGTTGCTATAACGTTAAATTAGAAACATTCCAATCCAGTTGAAAAAATGTCATATTGAAACATATCATAAATGTTGATGCAACGTAACGCAACGTTAAAATAACTAAACAATACATCGCTTTTATATTGGAGAAACGTTAGTTTTATGTTGCAATAATGTTTTTGATTTGCAACGTTACTATGATGAACGTTTATGTAGTGGACATAAGCGGTAACAGAAACGTTATATTAATGTTATTGTTATCTTTTGAGTAACGTTACATTGTAAGTGTGTTACGTAGCTTTAACGTTTAAGTTTTGTTTTCATGTTTAGTGGGGTATGTGTAAGCATATTCACGCTTTATAGCATTTCTGAATTTTATAGCTGAAATACGTTTCACCGCTTTTGTTGCTGCACACAACTTACCATTCACTGTCATGGATCATCTTTCGGACTTATGTCGAAAATGTTTCCCGGACTCAAAAATTGCTCAGGGTATGGCATGCGGAAGAACGAAAACAACGGCGATAACAAAACGGGTAACTGGCATGGAGAGTTTTAAAAACCTCTGTGAAGATTTGAGAAAAAGCAAATTTTCGCTTATCATAGATGAATCTACGGATCGAACAACTCAGAAGCATTTATGCCTTGTGGTTCGATATGTAAAAAATAATATCATAAAAGACCATTTTTTTTGCTTGATACCACTAATTCATGCTGATGCTAATACTCTGTATACAAAAATTAATGAAACATTTGCATTGTATAGAATTCCAATTAAAGATAACCTCATTATTGGGTTTGCATCGGATGGTGCAAGTGTCATGATGGGAGCTAATCATTCTGTTATGACTCTATTGAAACATGATATTCCTTCTTTGTTAGTGATAAAATGCATATGACATTCGTTCCACTTATGTGCCTCTTATGCATGTCACAAGCTTCTAAAATATATTGAGGATCTGGTTTGAGACATATATAATTATTTTAGGTCTAGTCCTAAGAAAACTTCTGAATTAGTCGACTTCCAAAAATTTTGTAACATAAAAGTTCACAAGCTTTTACATCCGTCGCAGACAAGGTGGTTATTGTCGGTACACAGTGCAATCAACAGAGTTTTAGAGCAATATGAGCCTTTAAAACTGTTTTTTATTGATGCAGTGACTAGTCGCAATGATGTTTTAGCTGCTGAAAATATATTAGAAAAACTGCAAGACCCCGAAACCAAGATATTTTTAGAGTTCCTTGATTTCATTTTGCCGCTTTTCAATACACTCAACCGCGAAATGCAATCTGAATCACCAAAGATACATGTCATTTATAAGAATGTTTCCATAGTTCTAAAAACACTACATGAGGGTTTTCTCAACCGCAGCTATTTAAATAGCACCCAAATAGAAGATGTTGAACATAAAAACCCACGAAACTTTTTGCCTTTGGAGGAAATATATCTTGGAGCTAAAGCTAATATATCTTCAATCAATGACGAAAAGAAGCTGTGTAAAGAAAAGCGACAAAATATTTATTTAAGGTGTTTGGACTTTTATATTGAAGCCTGCAAAGTTCTTAAAAGGTTTCCATTGAAAAATAATATATTGCAGAAAATGATTTTTTTGGATCCATTGGTAGTAAAAAATGGTACAGTCAGTACAATAGCAGACATTGTGAGATATTTTCCAAATTTAATTCCAAACGAAGAAATTCAAACTATAGATACCGAATGGAGGTATTGGAGGTTATTGAGGAACCATTCTGATATAGTAAATTTTAGCAATGATTGTCAAGAATTTTGGTCTGAAGTAACAAACCTAAAGTTGGGAGATGCCACAACGGCCGCCTTTCCTCTATTGATAAACTTCATCAAAAATATTTTGTGCTTGCCACATTCTTCCGCTAACGTTGAACGAGTATTTTCGGCAGTGAATTTGTTAAAAACTAGTCAAAGAAATAGATTGGAGGCAAGCACAATTTCTGGAATTCTCCATACCAAACAGTATTTGGGATCCAAAACTTGTTATACGTTTGAAGTTCCCCCGCATATCCTGTTAAAAATGAATGACCATGCATCATTTGAAGTCCTCTGAACAAGACTAATTAGAAGTTTTTCCTCCTAAGTACTCTTCTATTAATTACCTAGTCGTTTTTTTTTTGAAAACCAAAAACTTAAATGTTTAGTTTTTTTAGTTCTGTGTTTTTGTTAGAGTAACGTCTTATCTATTTGTATGAATTTAAAAATATATAAATAAAATTCAGTATGCATTATTATTTTCTGGAAATTAACACAAGGTAGGTGTATCAGAAAAACTATTTTGCATGCATAATTATTATTTTTATGTGTATTTTTTCATTTCAAACTACAACCGATTGTTCTTTTTTCTTCGTCGACATCAATTTTATAAAAAGAAAACTTTATTTTACTACTAAAAAACCTTTAATTTGAACCTACCGAATTTTGAGGACGTTATCTACCGAAAATCTAATTTTGGTAGTGGCATCCATCGGTGTGAGTGGTGCCAGCTGCCTTACTGATGAGTCCAATTTCGGGACGAAACCGGTATAAGGAGGGCACTACTCACATGGATGTAACTCTAGACATTTATTGCGGTTCTGTACCAACCTTTCCGTTTAACATCAAATTCATTGAATGGCATATTTTCCAAATGTTAACTAATGTCCTGATAAAAGATTTATTCTAAGAAAACTAAAATAAACCTGTATCACAGCATCATTTATTTCTACTCAAAAAACCTCAAACAAAACCAACTTAAAGAAATACTGATATATCTACGTTTTTTTATTTATTGCTGATTGAATGGTACTTGCATCCTTTTATTCCTTTTTGAATAATTGAATAAATTTTGAAGCACATAAAATTGTTTTCAAAGTGTTCCAAATCACGAAATGTATTGCCCACTTTAATGTCTATAGGAACTTATTTAGCGGTAAATCGCGATAATCTCCATATTTTGGAGTTTATTTCGCTTTACACAACATGAATAACATTATAGGAAATAAAAGGAGATTGTGAAGCTGGAATTTCGAATTTCGAATTTAACTTTTTAGGTTATATTAATTTATATTATAATGGTCGTGAACTTGAGACTTGAGAACACGGACCTATATAAAAACTGGACTGCTAATGCATATGGCCGACCTTGCCAAAAATCACTGAGGCATGGGCGCCGCCATGATGGGACACATTGTGTTGGCAACTCGCGTCTACAGCCTGCACTTTCTGTTAGCGCTTGGGCCACGTCGGAGAGTATCGCTTCCTCTTCCTCTACTGGCGCATTGGTTTTCTAATTCTTTGTACTTATTATGAGGTGTATATTCTATGAATAGAAAATAATATTATCTAGATTAGGTGGTATTTCAATATGATATGATGGATTATTTGTTATACCAAAGGGTTCTCCTGATTGGTTTTCTTATTTGTCTATAAGGTGAGTCTGAAAAAGTGCTTATTTCGACATGGTGAATAGAGTACCCACCTATATGGTAGGTACCTACTTAATTTTTTTATGAATAAACATGTTTCCACAAACGTCTCGTTGGAAAAATAGAGTGTTGAAAGCTGAGGAAAATTTCGATTTTTTGACTGTAGATTCGAAACGCCTCAAGCGATTTTGTTCAAACTTTCAAGAAGTGTATCCGCTTGAGAAATTTATTTGAGTTTAACTTTTCCAGGACTGGACCTAGAGCGACTCATATTTCGTTCATTGAAGGAAAAAGTGGTACGACTTTTAATTTTCACAAAGTAAAAACTATGTTTTGATTTTTCGTTCAATTTTGAGCAAAAATGAAAATTTGAGTTTTTCTTCTTCTATGCGTCGTTTTCGGGATAAAAAATTAAAATCAATGCGAAAAACTCAATTATTCCAATCTCCATGAAAAATGGAAAATAAAATGATTTCATAACAAACTGCTCAGTGTTGCGCTTTGTTGCTTAAAAAAAAACAAAACAAAGTTTACGCACGACATGTTCATTTGCAAAAACAGATTAGGTATCCTGCCACATTCTATTCACCATGTTGAAATGCGCACTCTTTACAGACTCACCCTGCTAGAAATAATAATTTCATGATCCACAACGAAAAAAGTTCACTAAATAATAAATATAGTCGTCAATTATTATTACTCGAAATCTCCAATAATTATTTTAACACAAAAAAACTTCCAAATGACTGGAGATTTAAAATAATTGACGACTATGAATTCGGCCATTATTCTTGTTTGTGAGAACATTTTGATAGGGTGTTGCGAAATACCCAAAACAACTTTTGAAAATCTTAACTTTGTAGGTCAAATCGTGGGATCATTATAACAATTGAAAATTTATGGTTTTGGTTTAAATGAAATCAAAATTTGCTTTATTATGATAAAATCTTAGTTCAATTAACAAAGCCAGTAAAGTTCCTATACAGGGTGCCACAGATTCGAGTGCATGCTCAGTTATTATAAGAGATACGTTTCGTCTTCGAGCTGCCATCATCAACATACGACCTGGATTTTTTATTTTATTTTTAGTTATCTTTTGACGTCCTTGAGGCCATGAGATGAGGGTGTAGAGTAATGGGTTGCCTCAACATTAACAACCTCAATATTTTCAATTATTATTCACCTATTATTGTTATTTTCAATATTTTGTCGAAATGGCAATATTTTTGAACACTTTTGCAGATATTGATTCAGTTTTTATATGTATTTTTTTCAATTTTCATGTCATTTCTGGATTTAATTTAATTTTATCAAATGTATCGTTATTGGATGTTATTTCGATTTTGGTTCGGTCAATTAGTTTTGTTTAGTTGTGCAGATTTTCTCAGAAGAATAACGTGTCGGATGAAGGTGGATTTATGAACCAAACTGAGTGTTAGGAAGACAAGGGTTGCCTAACTAATTGTCTCTGGTATTATTTTTTAGATGAGTATTTTTTTTGACGGTTGCAATACCTCGATTCAAAAGATAACTAAAAATAAAATAAAAATTCAGGTCCTCATTTAAAAAAATGGACTCGATGATGGCCGCTCAAAGACCAAACGTCAGATTTCTAATTTGATACCGCCATATTCTAGAAGAGAAAAAGTGGCAACGAGAAAGTGCAATTCATTTTTAAATATCTTCTCAAGCTGGAATATCTTTTCCAAAGATTTATCCACACAATCTTTGCCTATACATATGTATAAACTGAACTGCATGGTTTAAAATTAAAAGTAAAAGTAGTTTCGATGATTTTTTTTCATATTATTGCTTTGCAAATTAAATTAAAATATTATATTTGAACACAGAACAGAATCTTTAATGAAATTTTCCTTAGAATCTTTAATATGTTATGAAAATGGGTGGAACTTTAGATCACCGTACACCTAGATTCGTATGAAAATGTTGAATAAACTCGAATAAAATTTAGCACATTTTCTGCACAACGAATGTGCAAAGTATTATCAAGAAAAGGAAAAAAACTGAGCTAGAACCTCTAATTGTTCTTCATGGAAATTCTTGAAATGTCTTCTCAAAACAGTCTTTCTAGTAAACGTTTTCTTGCATGCTAGACAAATAACTTACTTTATTTGTTGTTCCATCGCGTCAAAACCACATTCAGATCAATCAAAAAATACACACAAACATAAATACTTTTCATAACCTGACTTTTACTTTATTTACTTTCGTTTTCCCAGTTGTCGAATGTTGAATGACGTATTGCCCAAGCGTTAACCGTTAACAGAAAGTGCAGGCTGTAGACGCAAGTGTGTTGGCATCTTTGATTTTTCAGTGCAGACAACTGATTAATTTTGTGGTTATGTTTATGTCACAGATTAGTATCCGTGGTTGGTGTTGATAAAATTATCCCGGAATAACATTGAGATTTTGGAGAACGTACGTAAGACGGATGACATCGAGTTTGTTTTGGGTGGCCTAGAAGATATTGGATTGTGTGATCTACAAGTCAGGAGTGAATTCTAGCCTTTCCATGGAAGCGGAATTTATCTATTGAGAGAGTTGCTGTCAAATAATCCAAGTAAGTTCTTTCCAATTTGCTTCGCACGCTTTATTCTGGTTTGAGGTTAGCTTGCACGCGCTTATAGCGTCCTTTTTTTCGTGATGCCGCCTCCTAAGGGGGGCGGCCTACTCCAACCCCCTATGGAAACTTCTTCTAATCCCCCCGATACCCCTGTTCAAATACAAATACTACCTTTAAGGGATGGTAACCGTGTTTTCGAATTGCTATCAGACACATCGAGAGATTTCGCTTCACAGCTTCATCAGCTTTCGCCAAATAATGTCCAGTTATTGGAAAATTTAGAAAAAGAGGTTAATGAACTGTCATTAACTATAGGGAACGATATAGAGCTAAATAGGGATCTGGAAAATCTCAAGAAAAAAATCTCGTTTGTACGAAGAAAGAAAATTATATACAATGCAGCAGATACGGCACCATTTGGAGTTTTTGTTGAGTCTTTAAAGGGTAATGTGGGCAATATTCACCTTTCGGATCTTGCTAAGATGTTACATGGAATGGGTACTGTTGGCATAAAAGAATACGCAAGAAAAGGAAGAAATAGAGTAGAAATCATGTTTGATACATATAGTAATGCAAATAGTTTTCTATCTAACAAAAATATGGAAAAGAGAGGTTTCAAATCATTCATACCTGAATCCTATACATGCTGTAAGGGAGTGGTTAGAGGCATCGGTCCAGCTACTACGGAAAATGATCTAATACAGGATGGTTTTGGCAGACTGATTTTTCTCTCCGGGGAAAAAAAAGTGAAGATCTTGAATGCGCAGAGATTTAATAGAAGGATCAGAAACGATGATGGTTCTTTCGCAATAACACCCGGATTCACGATGTGCGTAACCTTTGAGGGAAACAATCTACCGAAGGAGATGTGCTATTTGGGCACAAGATACGAGGTTGCTATGTACGTCAAACCAGTCATTATGTGCTTGAACTGCCTAAGATTTGGACACACGCGACAACAATGTAGAGGCTCGCTCAGATGCCTCAGATGTGGTGGTAAACATAGGGCCACGGAATGCGATGAAATAGTTAAATGTGTTCACTGTGAAGGTGCACACAAAGCAAATGATAAAACAGTATGCACAGAATTCACGAGACAAAAAAATATTAACGAAGAGATGGCTTTTAACAAATTAAGCTTTTTTGAAGCAGCTAAAAAGTTCCCTTCCCCTTTGAAGAGAAAACAACGACCCACATCTGGAGTCAGACAACCCACGAATTTTCCACCAACTCTGAATCTATCGAATATCCCGGCAAGAAACCAGCAACCAAGTAAGGGTTATAGGAATGCAGTGATAAATGAACCACCAAGTCCCGTATACAGAACGACTGACTTTGGGGCCAACAAACGAAAAAGAATCGACATATTCCAACAAAATAAAGGATACGATGAAGAAACGCACAGGAATTTACTATTTACTCAGCCCTCTAGATCAAGATCGTCTAATTCAATCAACTGGGAGACTCAGCAGGAAAGAATTGAGGAGGAAGCACCTTTCCTCTCTAAGGACGAATGGGGTGAAGTCAGATTGGAGGAAGTTACGCAACTGTTAAATGAATTACCCAACCACTTTGGCTCAATCAGAACTTTTCTTCAACGCTTGATATCCCGATCTATGACTAGATCGGATGCTCATTAGAAGCCCACTCTGGTGGTCTCTGGTTTATAAATCAATCTCAATTTTTTTTCTTCTTTTTTGCAAACAACTGGAATGTTCAATATCATACATTGGAATATTAGAGGTTTTTATTCAAATAAGGACACGTTAATCAACATAATCAGAGATCACGACATCGACATAGTGGCCCTCAGTGAAACTCTCATGAATCCACAAAAAACTATGAACCTACTGGGATTCTCTATAATAAGACAAGATAGAGCAGATGGCTGGGGGGGCTTAGCATTCATAATCCGCAATGGTTTACGTTACAAGGCCATGAGCCTTGACCATATAAACACCCCGGGGAACTGGCAGGTAATGGCCCTTGAATTGAATGAAATAGTCATTTTTAGCACATATGTTCCTCCAAACGTTCCAGTAAACCCAGATATTCTATCACAGATTGTGGGATCCACCAACAAGCCATATATGTTAATAGGTGACTTCAATGCCCAAAATGTATTTTGGGGATCGAGTGCAAGTAATAGGACCGGGCATATCTTGTTGAACTTTGCTGAGGACAGGGACTTGGTTATATTGAACGACGGCACGGCCACCCGGTTGACACCTCCTGGAAGTAAGGTCAGTGTTCCAGACATAGCCATTGCGTCGCAAACCCTCTCATCCCGTTTAAAGTGGTCAGTTATAAACGATGCAGGTATGAGCGATCATTTTCCATGCTTGTGTGCATTCATAGGAACTGGTCAGACACCCAATATCAAGAAGGTACCTAGATACAACATTAAAGCAGCAGACTGGCTAAACTACAAGGTATCAATCCAGAACAGCCTCACTGAAACTCCACCTGCCTCCTATGAGGATTTCGAAAGAATTATTTTAAATGGTGCCAATGAACATATACCACTTAAAAAAACGTTCAATAAAACCAAACCTCAACATTGCTGGTGGGATGAGGAATGTTCTAAGGCCATAAAGAGAAAGAGACAAGCGTTTTCTAAGCTGAAAGAGTTTTTTACAATGGAAAACTATGTGGATATGAAAAAGACAAGAGCTTATACTAGGAAAATTCTTCGAGAAAAACGGCGGCAGGGCTTTATTAAATTCTGTACGGATCTCAACCGAGACACACCAATTGGTGAAGTCTGGAATTCTGTCAGGCGCTTCAACAACGGAATCAACCCACAAAATCATGGAACAACTTTGAATACTAATATAGCCCATGATATTCTATATGACTTGACCCCACCTCTATTGGATAACATTTCTATTCCTGAGCTACATGGTGACACGGAAGATGCCCCTCCTTTTACTTACCAAGAAATCAAAACAATACTAGAAAACAAAGATAAGGACACTTCGCCTGGTCTGGACCTGATCCCATACTCCTTTATGAAGAATCTTCCAGAAACGGCTACGCAGTATCTGGTTAAAACCTTTAATGAATTGCTGAACGAGGAACAGTGTGTGGTTCCAGAAGCTTGGAAAAAGTATGTGGTCGTGCCTATTCCGAAACCAAACAAGAACCTTGATATCCCATCAGGATGGAGACCCATTGCTATGGCCTCGTGTATTCTGAAGACTCTGGAATCCATTATCAAGGGGAGGGTGGACCATCATCTGGAAAAAACCTCTGGAATGTACCCGTGGCAATCTGCTTTCCGCCGTGGTAGAGGAGTGTTTGATAATATATCGGCGATCTTCACAGCCGTCAACGTAGGTTTTGCCAGAGGGCAAAAAACTGTAATGGTTTTGATTGACTTATCTTCAGCATATGACAATGTAAATCTGAATTTGATGGGGCTGAAACTGAAAAGATATGGAATACCGCCAAATCTGTCTAGACTCATTATCAACCTGCTGATTGGTCGTAAGATATATGTTCGAGACCCTTTGAGCGGAGCTCTGATTGGACCAAATACTGCAAACAAAGGACTTCCCCAAGGATCGTCACTAAGTCCCACTCTGTTCAACCTTTATTGTGATGATTTGAAGCACATTATACCTGAGGACGTTACCCTACTTCAATTTGCCGACGACACTGCACTTTTATGTAGTGCTCAGGATGCTCACACCGCTGTACTAAAATTAAACGAAACCATCTGTAACCTTGTGGAATGGCTTGAGGCCCAGGATTTACAAATTTCACCCCAAAAATCTAAAGCTATCATCTTTCACAGAGGGAATCGAGTGAGGTGTCCTGTTAGGATAAGGATTGGAAATACAGACATACCTTTCGACCAGCAGATTAAATACCTAGGGGTATTGTTGGATGCCAGTTGGAAATTTCGACCTATGATTCAACATATGATCACCAGAGCTAAAAGGGGAATCAATGCCATGAGAGCCCTATGTGGAACGTGGTGGGGTGCACACCCATCGATCCAATTGATGTTCTACAAGGCGTATGTTAGACCACAACTTGACTATGGAAGCATTTTTATCTGTAATACACCGGAATACATTCTTATTAAGATGGACAGAGTACAACTTCAAGCCCTAAGAACTGCTCTTGGATTGATGAAATCTACACCTACGAACGTTATACTGGCAGAGAGTGGTGAGTTGCCTATGAGAAAGAGAATGATTTGGTTGGCCGCAAGATATCTTGTTAGAGTGTTCAGTGTGGATGACCACCCAGTAGCCCCTTTAATCCTAAAACTTTACGAAAGCGTCAATACGGAAGAACATTATTGGAGTGATAAACAGAATGTTCCTCTTGTGGAAGGCTTTGAAGAAACGTCAATATTTCTACCAAAAATCATAAGGTATGCCAAGTTCCCATACTTTTTGATTGACTGGAAAATTCACACGAGTTATATATCTTTTACCAAGGCTAACCTCCCCAGTGAAGGAGACAACCGGCAAAAGTTTGCCAAACTTATAGAAGACAAATATCCTGACCATAAGGCAATATATACGGATGGATCTAAGGACTCGGAAGGAAGGACTGGTGCGGGCGTCTACTGCGACATCAATGACACGATGATTTCGGTCAAATTGGCAGACAACATCAACATATGTTCAGCCGAAATAACTGCTATCAAGATTGCTCTGCAGGTGATTGAAAGGAAGGGGCTTAGGAAAACTATAGTTTGTACGGACTCGCTTAGTGCACTACAAAAAATTTGTTCAAGGAAAATCAAAGTCAACAAGGATCTGGAAACACTGCGAGTAAGGGAGGAATTCACTAAATTAAGGGAAGCTGACTTCGACATTAGATTGCTTTGGATTCCTAGTCATACGGGTATACCTGGAAATGAGAAGGCTGATGTGCTGGCAAATATAGCAAGAAGATTGGAAATGGAACAGGGTAGGATGCATGGAGATGACACACTACCTATGATTCTGGACAGGATCTGGAATAGGTGGACTGACGAGTACAGGCAAGTTTCACAACAGAAAGGTAGTTTTTACGGATCTAAAGTACAAACCCCTCCCAAAAAACCATGGTTTCAGGCCCTGCCTACATTGGACCGTAGAACAATTAACTCGTTCACACGAATGAGATCAAATCATTGTCTCACCCCCGCACACCTACATAGGATTAATGTGAGGGGTGACCCGAATTGTGACTGTGGAGAATTAGGAGACTTGGAGCACCTTTTTACATTCTGTATTTTCAACTATATTAATATCGATAACTTTCATCGCAAATTCGGTAGAACAGTTCAAGAAAATCCTCTCCCTCTTCTTGAAATTCTATTTCCTAAACGTCTCTCCGTAGACCATGTCAGAGTGGTCATGTCCTTTTTGCTTGAGGCTGGTATTAAGCTTTGAATGCTGCTTTCGCATGGCTTGTATGGCTTGGTGTTTCTTTTTTTGTTTGTTTTGGCATGCACTCTCTCAATAATTTCACCTTCACCAACCACTGGGTATGGAACATTCCAGATTCGTCTCTTAGACGAACCTAGTGGGAAAACATAGATCAACACCTGCAGAAGAGACTTTGGCTGGATAACCCTGGTAGTTAAGGCCACCCAAACCGAAGAAAGAAGAAGAAGAAGAAGTATCCGTGGTTATATTATATCGATTATCAATATTTTATTCATCTTTGGATTTGATTTGATTGATTTGGAGATTAATTCAAGTCAATAAGATTTTCAAGCGACTTTTTGGATTTGTGTTGTGACTTTGTGAAGTGTTTGTGACATTGATATTAAGTAGCTAGTACCAGGGCTAGTACTAATAATAAAAAATAAAACTATGAGGTGTTTTGTGCTAAAATGTAACAATTCTAGATACATTAGTGGAAGTGCTTGGTCGTACCACCTGTGAGTTTATGGTAAGAGTAGGGCTCTTGGGGTCAGCTGGATTTTTCAACAATATGTGAACGTAGGTGCTTGAAATTTGGTGTAAAGTGTTCCTGAGTGATTTGGTATTTCTTTTTGAAAAAAAATCATAGTAGTCAAAGTACACATACTATAAAATAAAATATGGACAAACGACAAAGCTGGAAATGAAATGACTTGCACAAACGTGGGTTAACACCTCGCGTAATTTTTAAAATGTCAATTTCAAATTAATTTATTCATGTTAATGTACAAAAAAAGTCACACAAGTCAAAAAATCAGATTAGAAGATTAGAACTCACATGCCAGAAACTCATCTAAAGTGTAAAAAGCATTTTTTATCAAAATCCCTTCAACTCTGGACCCGATTCTGGATTTACACAGTAAGGTACTGAGTACTGATGGAAGCGTTCGGAAAGAAGGTATGTACTTTTCCGCACGCGACGGCATAGAAAAGTGAATATCAGTATATTTTAATCACTTTTCTATGCGCGACGGCATGCAGTGGCACCAACCATGGTAGAAAGAAACAGCACAAACGACGCCGACGCGGAGCGGAGATCGGGCAAGCCGTTAATATAGTAACATAATTAAATCATTCACTTAATCAGTCCCCAATATCTTAATTTTTAACAATACAAACATCGTGCCGAAATGTAACTTCTCCGCACGCTCCACAGTGCTTCGATTCTATGAGATACTGGGACAAGAATCGTAATGTTTTTTCCGAGGTTTTTTCTATCCAACAATAAAACAATAAAACAAAAGCTATCAAGTACCTCTAACTTATTTATTAAGCTATCATTAGAATAAATACGAATCCAAATTTATCATTTATTAAACTGGAGTACAGTGCTTCGTTTATATGGGTTGAGACAAAAACACAAAATTGATATTTCGTGGGCCAGAATTATAGCGACCGCGTCCTCGCGGTTTGAAATTTAGGTAGTACTCGGAGGTTTTCGAGGACGAAAATTTTTGATTTTGAGATAAAATTTGAAGTCCCGCAGATCTGGATAAGTATTTTTCCAGATATTGCGAAAAACGTTGAATAAAAACTAGGGACATATTTTTTTGGCAATATTTTGATATTACCTATATGGATAGACCTCAACCCATGGATAAACTTCTGGGTAATTATGAAAACCTGGATATTTCCAGAAATTAGGAAAACTTAAGTTTGAGAATTGACAGCATTTGACAAATTTTCTAGGGCACATTCTTCACTTAAAAAGCATTTGTACCTCAATGACGTTTCTCGAAATTCTTGGAAAGTCTGTACATTGCTGTACGGTTAGAACTGTAACGGTTTTGAGCGGCAGAAACGTTTCTAGGTTCACTTTTGACAAAATTAGGCTGAGGGCTTCTCCTTTCCAGGGAAAACATTTTTTCAAATATGAGTGATTGTGCTTACCTTTTTTTGTTAGACAGACTAACCCAAACTAACCCAAATTCCAGATAAAGAAACAATTTTGAATGGTTGCTATTGACTCTATTAATCAGCAGAAAAAAAACTACTAGTTGAATGATTTCAACATCATCGTAGCTGCAATATTAATGAAGGTAGCCATGCCGACTTAATCGGAGGCACCATCTGTATATTTATATTTATATATTTATTTATATTTATACAAAAGTATATTTTTAAGTTATTAAGATCATCATACGCATGTTTCCTTTTAAAAATGTGGTTCAAAGATGCAAGAGAATATGTTCAAAATTTACATAACCATGGTAGGTGCCACTGCTTGGCTAAAGAAAATTTTCAACTTTTGGCCTTGTTAACTGTAATCTTCTGAAGCAATTAGTCAATGAATACGCTAGAAAGTTAACATTTATTTTTCGTTAATTCAATCAAGAAGGTATAAAATTCAGATCTTGTTTAGAAATCTTTTGAGCATGAGGCTAGCTTCCGAACATTTCTTGGGAAATTTACAGTTTTTCAAATCAGATTGTAAATTACTAAAGCAAAGTTTACTAAATAAATATTTCGATACCCAAAAGCGCAAAGGTGCTATGTCCACATTTTTCACCACAGGATTCCTTATTACAAACCAAATGTAATTTACATTAGTTCCAAGTCCAATTTGTCAATATAAAGCATGAAAATGGTAGTGAATCTAGAATTCTATGTCCCTGCAATTTTGTTTATCTGGTGCGTTTAGGTGCCATGTCCACATTTCCTTGTTGATTCTTATCTGATAAACAAGTGTTTTTGGAGTTTCGATGGTTTTTGGATTATTGTTCAGATTACTGAGTGCTTTCTTTGGTAATTAAAATTATTCTTTTTCTTTCTTGACATTACCTTCCTAAAATGTCTCCCCTAAACATTAAAGTATGATTTGAGCCCCAAAAACAAAACAAAAATTCTTGTCTTTTAGTTATTCGAGTTACAAAACTAATTTTGCGAATCCCTCCTAACTTTGACACAAGAAGTGAGTCAGATGATTCACTTGATTCAGATGATCCACTTGCCCCCAGCCCCCAGCAGACCATACAAAGTGAATTATTACTGTTTTTTTTCCAAAAATATGTCTTTTATTTACTTACTTATCTATTTCATGTTCGTTTTTTATTAGTATTTGAAAGCTTTTTATATTTCATTCAATTTACCAAGGTTTCAATAACTCCCTCTTGTCAATAAACCAATATTTTTATCGAAAATGAAAATATCCGATATTTTGATATTCTCAGTAAATATCCTGATATTTACGAACCCTGATAAAATTACATAAGTGAAAATTCTATCGTAATTCCACATGAGTTGAAGAAATTACTGTGTGCTAACGGTTTCTAGTGTAAGTAGCAGGGTTGCGTTGATGTAAATCGCGATTTTAATCATATGTTTTTTTTTTAAATAGTTGATTTAAAACACATGTTTTTGAAAAAATATTTCTTCTTCTCTGAACCTATATTTTAAAAGTAAAATTAAATTGAGGGACTGTTTATCAATTGGGTTAAGCCCTGGGTTAACGCAATAACCTCAGGATAACCTTAAAATGTTTGACATTTGTCCATTTGGCACACGGACTTAGTATTGGCAGGGGCTAAGTTGACTCAGGGCCAGCTTGCCCATGGGTTAAATCCCAATTGATAGCCAGCCCCTCAGTCATCAAAATACAGTTAGATTGTCTTGCCGATGCTTTAATTGTTGGTTCAGTTTTTTTTTTCAAAATGATGAAATCGAGGATGAAATGTTGGTTGAGTTAGTATCAGTTATATTTAGGTAGTTATGTTTCACAAATTTTGTTTTTTCCATATGAATAATCTCCTACCTCCTAATGGTGAGTCAGCCAGAAGATAGGGAAAGAGTTCTTTGATGGAACTAGTCCTGAAGAAACAAAATCATGTCAAAAATTTTTGTTAAATATGACCCAAGTTAAGTGTAACAGAAGTACAAGTTAGTTAAGTTCTGTGTTGAAACTTGAAATAAAATATTATGTTCAGAATAAATCCATCATAAATATAAGGTATTATTTAAACATAATAATATGAAAAAAAAAAAATTTTAATAAAACATCCAACTAAATCGATCTTTGTTTTTTTCCAAAAAAATCAGCAAGACTGGTAAGTAGCACCCGGGTAAGTATAGGTACTGAATAGGTATCAAGCCATCAAGCTCTCATTGACTTCCAAATAGCAGTTGGATCAAGATTCAGGTTCAGGTATTGACCTACGAATTCTCCAGGACATACAGAGAGGTCATCAAAGTTTATTAAATATTAAATCACAGATTACAATCTGTAATAGGTACTTACCATGATTGATGATTGTATTATTAATACAAAGTAGATTATTGCCGGAGAAAAGTGAATATAATACCTACCTACCTTCCATTTTGATAGCTACGTAAGATATAGAATATTTACAAGTTCAATAAACGTATTAATCAGTGCTTTATTTTATTGGTATGGTTATTTATTTTAATTCATATGGATCAAAATAATAAATAATATAACCTCAAAATGTCAAAATCAAACATTAACTTGACAGATTTCTCCATTTTTTAACGATGGCACCACTGAAATTCAGAATGACCTACTTAAATTGTCCCATCATGGCAGCGCCCATGCTTCAGTGATTTTCTTGTCATTGCATTAGCAGTCCATTTTTATTTACGAAGTCCGTGCTTGAGAACAAGGCACTGCGCATGTTGGACAGTGCAGCGTGCAGCAATTTTTATTGGGAATCTGTCTAGACAGTAGCCTAGTTTACACCGACAACGTGGTCCGCGGACCAAGTACTAGATTCGAACTATATCAGAACCAAATATTTGGTTCGAATGATGTAAACAGTTTCGAACTAAGCTGGTCCGCTCTTGGTTCGGTACTTGCCAGCAGGTGTAACGAACTAAATTTGGTTCGATCTGGATCAAAATTATGAGGTTATGTTGATTGTTATTATTGTGAATTATGTTGGTTCCGAGTTTCTCAAGGCAATCTGAGCGTACTCACTTATGTTTTTTTTTGATAACGAATTATGTTGATAAATAATTTCGACTTGTTTTTGCCGTTCGACGAATTGAGCGCGTACTCATTTTGTTCACGCGTTGCAAGGCGGTGTAGACGGACGAGAAGCAAGCATTGGTCCTACCGCACTATCCCACCCCACTTGGTCCTATCGGACTGAACTAAACGAGCTTTCGGTGTAAACTAGGCTAGTGCAATGTGCAATAGTCACTTCCTTTAGTTAAGGGAAGTTAAAGTGATTCAGACTTTGATGCAGTCGCCTATTCTGTGTGCAAGCCCCCTGGCAGAGCCGTCTATAGCCTAGTTTATACCGTTAACTCACTTAGTTCGGTCCGATAGGACCAAGGGGGTGGGGATAGTTCGGTAGGACCAATGCTTGCTTCTCGCCCATTTACACCGTCTTGCAACGCGCGCAATTCGTCAAATGTCAAAAACAAGTCGAAATTATATTCATCAATACAATTCGTAACCAAAAAAAACATGAGTAAGTACGCTCAGATTGCCTTAGAAACTCAGAACCAACACAATTCACAATAATAACAATCAACATAACCTCATAATTTTGATCCAGATCGAACCAAATTTAGTTCGGTACACTTGCTGGCGAGTACCGAACCAAGAGCGGACCAGTTTACACCATTCGAACCAAATATTTGGTTCGGATATAGTCCGAATTAGGTACTTGGTCCGCGGACCAAGTTGTCGGTATAAACTAGGCTATACGCTAGGTTTCTGTGACGTCATGACGTCAGCTGTCAGACGAAAATATCCAAACAAACTATTTTTTAATACCTCAAAAGCTGACTTTTCACTCGGCTAATCATATACGCACTAACGGGACACACGATATATGTAATACACCCAAAAATATAGTCCAAAGAAGTCCAAAGTGAACACAAACACTGATTTCAAACTCACACAATACAAAACCACAAGTCACAAAAGCTTGTTTGGATACCAAATTCGGCCACGACCAATCATATGGTGCCTGTGACGTTTTCAAAAACGTCGCGTATTGTAATACAAGCCATCAAGTCAACAATTGCAACGTGGCAATATTGGACCACCGTTGACGTTAAACGGTGGTCGAAATTGCATTAATTGAAGGTGTTTTCTTCAGGTGAGTTCGAGTATTCGCTCCGAGCGCGAAATTGTCCATTTGAGCGCGTACAATTTTTGGCGCTCCGAGTGTTCAGAGCGAATACTCGAATTCACCTTTTGAAAATTAAGGTATTTTACGATTACGAGTTACGAAAAATGTTCAATAAAACAGTAACTTGAAAGAATAACTTATATACCTATTATCGCAACAATAATATAATACATATCTTAACCTAACTGTATTAAAACAATTTTTACGTTTATTTGACTGTGGATTATTTTCGTTTTTTAGAGACCCTGAACTTTGTTGAATATTGTTTTTGTTTTTGGTGTAATTGTTAAGTACAATATTGCTTATTATTAAAGCTGCCCTGAAATATATCTTCCGACACAATAGTCTCGTTTACACCGACAACTTGGTCCGCGGACCAAGTACTAAATTCGAACTATATCAGAACCAAATATTTAGTTCGAATGATGTAAACAGTTGCGGACAAGCTGGTCCACTCTTGGTTCGGTATTCGCATATACTTATAAATACAATATACCGCGTGCGTCCCATAAGGCAAATGAGAGGGATTTCCCGCGAAGAAGTGAGAAGGAGAATACAGAAGAATCCCATAAGGCAATCCTTGGTTAGGATTTCGATGTACTACCCGCCATGCGCGAAATACCATTTCCTATTGGCTCGGTTTCAAATTGTCACGACGGAGACGGACGAGATGATACATTACCCGAGCCCCATCGTTGCCAAATCATGCGTTATAGTTGACAGTGTCACGTCCAGCTGTTATTTAAGCGGGTTATTTAAAAATCTAGATGACGCTTCAGTTAATCCTGTTTTATTTTTCTATCTTTTAAGCGCGATATTCAAAAACGTGTGATGCTCCAGTAGCTTATTGTGTTTTATGTTTTTTGAGCCGGATAAAAAGTTGAGAAGTAGAAGTCTAAAGGGTATCGTTTATGCCAGGTATAACAAACTACAGAATGTATCCATTTTTTCCAACAATACGATGTAAGCAATAGGTATAATATATGAACATTCACCTTATTAAGAACCTTTGTTTTGTATATTATAATAATATAATAGATTTTTAGTTGTAAGGATAGAAAATTTCGAAAATTTTAAAATCGAGTATGTTTTAAAAATAAGAAATGCGTTATAATTATAATATTATGTTCATATTTGAATATAATAAATATATAATACATAATATACTCAATAACGGCTGCGTCTCAAGCATTTAGCATTTGTGCTTATCTCTCAAATCTATAATTTCTGAACTTGAAACAAATATGCATGCATAGTATAGAATATAATAATGTATAGGGATTGAAAAGATTATTGACAAACGACTTATTGCTTTGAAATTGGGTTGAGTAACCTCTACAGGGTGGACCAGAAGTAATGGGTCATACGGTAACAGAAGATTCGTCACACAAAAATATTGCGATAGACCTCAATTTGTCACATCCGAAAGTTGATATTAACAGAGATACAGGGTGTCAAAGTTGAATTTTGATATTTGATTTTTTCAAATAACTTTTAAAATAATCATGTTATTTTGATGAAATTTCGTACATAGGGGTTGTTTGATATGCAAAATTCAAATCTGAGCACGGAATTGCTCTCACTTGTAGGGGGTGCCACTTACACAACTTTTCACTCATTTAAATAGTCAGAACTTTTTTGTACGCACACGTACATTTTTTTTTAAATTGAAAAAGTGATTTTTCCATCATATTTACTTGAAAAAGGTTTAGTTTGTAGAAGTGCCTAGGAGTAACCTTTTTCAAGATATTTGCACTTGAAGTAATCCATGCAATGTACGTGTTTTTGAATGGAAATTTTTGTAAATGAACATCTAGGCTTTGAAAACGGCATTATCATTGACATTAGCTCGAATGCTCAATGTTTCTTAAGATAAAAAAAAATTATCCTCGAATTACTCTAATTTTATATTTTTTTTACAAAAAAAAATGATTTTTTTTTGAAATTTTTTTGTTTTACCGTGACAACGGCATTTTTGATGCCCCCTATGTTAATTTTCAAAATTTTCCATTAGAAGCAATGCATAGATTACTTCAAGGGCAAATATCTTGAAAATGGTCACTCCTATCGACTCTTACACAGTGTACCTTTTTTACGTAGAAATGACGGAAAGATCATTTTTTTAATTCAAAAAAAATGTTCGAGTGCGTACAAGAAAGTTATAACTATTTGAATGAGATGAAAGATGTGTAAGTGGCGCTCCCTACATGTTAGATCCATACCAAGGCCAGATATGAATTTTGCATGTCAAACAACCCCCATATACGAAACTTCATCAGAATAACATGATTATTTCAAAAGTTATTTGAAAAAATCAAAAATTGAAATTCAACTTTGGCAACCTGTATTTCTGTTAATATCAACTTTCGGATTTGACAAGTTGAGGTCTATCGCAATATTTTTGTGTGAGGAATCTACTCTGTTACCGTATGACCCATTACTTCTGGTCCACCCTGTATATTAATATCCTTTCTGTACCTCCAGTGAGCGTATACTTAGTAAGAAATATACGAAAATAGCAGTTTTTTCTTATTAATAAGTATTCCGTAACATTTTACATCTTGTTCTAAACATTTTTATTATACATATAGTTGCATTATTATCTCGGTTATTAGACATGAAGTGTTGATTCAATACGACTTATTGTATGAGTACATATACAGGGTGTCCCAGCAAGGGTGGCCACCGGCCATATCTCAGAAACTTACTGGACCTAAAAGTTCAGGAAAAAAAAAAATTATCACTAAAGTGGCCACGAGAAAATGCTGGGAAATATTTATAACTTCGAAATTTTTCCGCTAGGGGGCGCAATCAAAGCTTAAATATTAAAATTCGAAATTTCTCCGGAAATTCTCAGATTGAGGTTTATCTTTATCAACATGGTTAGAAAACCTAGACAATTTCACGTCTTTTTGGTACAGGGCTCATTGGCGTACCGATCTTCGTGTGAGTAGGGGAAGGTAGTGAAAGTGTAATTGTTCAAGTGGCGGTAACTTATAAACGACTTGTCCGATTTTGTTGCGTATAGGCTTGTTTGGAAGATAAATGTGAGTACTTTCGTATATCGTATCCAGTGATGCGTGATTGTCTCCAGAAAAGTTACGATATACGAAAGTACTTACATTTATCTTCCAAACAAGCCTATACGCAACAAAATCGGACAAGTCGTTTATAAGTTACAGCCACTTGAACAATTACACTTTCACTACATTCCCCTACTCACACGAAGATCGGTACGCCAATGAGCCCTGTACCAAAAAGACGTGAAATTGTCTAGGTTTTCTAACCATGTTGATAAAGATATACCTCAATCTAAGAATTTCCGGAGAAATTTCGAATTTTAATATTTAAGCTTTGATTGCGCCCCCTAGCTTCAAAATTTCGAAGTTAAAAATATTTTCCAGCATTTTCTCGTGGCCACTTTAGTGATCATATTTTTTTTCCTGAACTTTTAGGTCCAGTAGTTTCCAAGATATGGCCGGTGGCCACCCTTGCTGGGACACCCTGTGATAAGTGAACCTCAATAATTGCATAACGCAGCAGTCTACCTCTCTAATACCAGTTCGAGATCACTAGATTGAGATGGCTCTATAGTTACTCTATTTTGTTCATATGTTTTTTATAATAATTTTAAAAAAAGTATTGTATCAGTATTGCAATAAATGCAGTTGACAGAGATTGCCCTATTTCACAATTAAAAGATACAGTCCACTACGTTGAAGAGGTGCTGCAACACCAGCCACCCTGTATAGTCTCTTATTTGACTTTATTTTTCCTATAGATTTGTTCAAATTATGAATTAGGTACCTAATACAGATTCTCAACGACTAATTTTGCGTTTTCTGGTGATGTTTTATATTTGGGTCTGAAATAAAACAAAACTCAAGGATCAAATTAGTGAAAATATATATTCAGTATTTTGTACCCATATATACTTAATATTCCATAAACCTCTGCTTGAATTTTCAGTGAGAATTAAAAGAATATATTGTTGTTATATGCCTATATGGTGAATTATACCTATAGTAAAAATGGTTTGGAAATTGATTGAATCAAAATCCATAAATTTATCAACAAGAAGTATGAATAAATGATCATTTTCACTAGGTGAACTAAACCAACAATTATTATTATTATACTGTAACCCTTCACCCTAGAGATATAAGAATGACAAAACCCGATCGTGACATTAATTCCCGAATATGACTTGCACCCTATTCAGAGTACAACTCCGACCATGACAAATAAACCCCGATTTCGACACAAAACCGCAGTCTGAAGCAGCCATTTATATCAAATAAGACAGCATATTTATAAATAATGCTGTATAATTAGCATTAAAATTATGTCACTTCTTTGCTCTGTACCCATTACCATTCTACATACATTTTATCACTTAATAGGTTTAATGTTAATGTTGTAATATACCCAATACTTATTTTTTAGCACATAATAGGTATTCTGTAATAATTGTAATATTCCCCCACCAACAAGATTTATTTCTTTGGTGGTTTTATTATAGTTTATTTAATTATTGTAATTAATTCATTGCTACTATTTTCTTTTTGATAAATAAACTTATTGATTGATTGATTGATTGATTGAATATTGAGTTTCGTAGACATTAATAATTTATTAAACAAAAGCGAATTTGCTTTTAGGTATAAGAACATATAGGTATACATATAGAGTTTCAACACAAAAAAAATGGAATAGGTAAG